>OLKM01002293.1:44177-75276 GCA_900291075.1 Melanogrammus aeglefinus | reverse complement strand
ACAAATACACTATCATTTCCGACTCTCTTAACACTCTGATGTTGCGAGCTTGATGTGCAGTCATGGCAAGGTTGTGGATCGACATGACATCATCACACAGCAACCCGAACACAGAACAACCGCTAACACGATGCCTTACTACACATCACACACAAAACCCAACCCTAACACAGAACACTAACATCATAACTACAAATACACCATGCATAGCCCGAAAACAAACACACACAACAACACGCCTACAACACCCCACACACCACGCCACCCCCCCATAACACACACACACACACACACACACACACCACTAACACACACACATCACACACAACACACACATACACACTACCACACACACACATACAGAACACCACATACACGCTTCCAACGACACAAAACACCCACCACAAGAGAAACAGACACGATGCGCGCAGCTCACTAGATAAAGCACACACAAGCATTCAGCTGTGGCGAGTTAAAAGACGTCTTCTCCATACGAGAATATTACTGAGTAGACCTCCCACACCAGAACCAACACCACCGAGAGAGCCGCCTAGGATACACAGTGTGCATCAACCACGAGCCACAAGCACACACAAAACCACCCACTTCACACACACACCAGGACCACACACTTCACACGGGAACACACACAACAGCAACACACACACACAGCCCATCACAGAGCACCACACCAACAGAGGCCACCAACTACATGCACACCTCACACTACACACACACACACCCTACAGCACTCACAGGCTTCGCGCCTTGCTCCCCTTGAAGTCGAAATGCCCATGGCACAATCAGAGAGAAGCTTCTGCCTGCTTGAGGGTGAGAGGAGAGAGCTTCTTTCACCTCATAGGCCAAACCTGTTCACCCAGAGGAACTTCTAGTCCTCATGGCCTCCTGCCCAGAGAGCTCACGCAAGCAGTTTAGGGGACCATGGTAAGCAAACCTGTTGTTGTCGGGTGTATGTCGACGCGAGAAAAAGGTGGATCACCGACCCGCGCCCTGCAGCCATCTCCCTATTGTACCCAATCATTGATCGCTCTTTGTATCACATTGCACGGCTGGCAACCCTGTGCAACACATGATCATACGTGTGTCCCTACTGAACTGTGGTGCAATAGGTGCGTCTTTGTGTTTATTCGTGGGTATGTATCTGTGCTTGCGTTTGCGTATTATTTTTCTTGTAGCAAAGCGGACCGTGACCTCAGGATCCTCAGTCCAGAGTCGCGGTGAAATCCGAACGTCCATTTACTGTATTCCTCGCTCGCTCAAGATAAATATAAAACAAGACGCATTCATTTTACAGAAAGTGCCCACAAACCAATCCTCTCACACACCGCATACACACACAGCACACACAGAGCGAGCACCCGGTGCTAGCATGATTACAGCCACAGGTCAGTGCCATGCTCGGCATCTTCTTACATGAATAATACGCGTCATCCACAACACCGCATCTCTAATGCAATGATATTTTATCTCATGACCACTCCTCCATTAAAAACAATATGCTAGTCAAAATTATTTATATAAAGAATGGACACTCTTAAAATGCATTATGGTTAAACGATGTTGATCACAAACTGGCGGAGAATACAAATGCAGCCCCACGACATCCAAGGAAGAATCAGAACATATAGGGAAGAGAGTCGCGGGGGGGTGGGGAGCAGGAATGGGGTTTCTCATGACTGATGAGGCTTTCTTCAAAATGTTGGGCCGGGAGTACAGAAGGAGGTGGAGGCTAAATCAAAACAAATCAAATAGACAGGGGAACATAAGGCAGCCGGAAAGCTAAAACTTTCAGGTAATTAAACAGTGTGAAAGGCCATTTTGTGTGGGGTTATATACTAAAAGGTATATTACAACCCTGTTCCAGTTTATGGTGATGTGTATGTCGGGGTGCGGGTGGGGGGTATAGTGGGTCATGTCTATGTTGTGTGTGTTTCTGCGCGTGATGTGATGTGTCAGTGTGTGCCTGTTGTCAGGGGATGAGTAAGTGGTGGCACGTGTGTGGGTATATTAGTTGGCAGGTATTGATGTGTGTTGTGTCGGTTTGTGTGCTTGTTTGTGTGTTTGTGCCTGTTTGTTTTGTGTGTTGTTTTGCGTTATGTGTTTCCAAAATGTGTGTATGGTTGCATTTAAACGCATGTCAAAAAAGCCAGAATATTCAATATTATTTGCACAACACAAACATCCTTACTAAAGTGCATCATTGATGTGCACATACCTAGACAGATGCACACAGCCACACACACCACACACACACACACATCACACACACACACACACACACACACCACACACACACACAACACCACAACACACACACACACACACTTACACAAAGTGCCCAGTCATACTATTACTGGCTGTCCACTAATTGCATTAACTTTGCTAAAAAAGTCCAGCTGCCGCCTGTTCCTGCCTTATGGAGACAACTTGACCGTTAGTAGGTCAAAATGATAGACCATCAAGGACATCTAGATAAAGATCCAATTTAGCCATGTTTAGTCCTAAACAGGCCCCCCATCCTGCCTCATAATGGCCACTCGTCGTTATTCTCTTGTGTTGCTCATCTTATTAATGCCCAAGGCACACACAAACATAAATTGACACACACACACACACACACACCACACACACACACAACACACACACACACACACACACACACACACACACACACACACACACACACACACACACACACACACACACACATACACACACACACACTTCAGAACACTGCTCCACGCTTCAGATGCGAGAACAGGATACAGACTTGCACAGAGAAACTTAGCATCTATTCGGATGGATAGACTAATAAGCTGTAACCAGGATGGAATACGGTTGATAAGCAGACAATATTTTATCGTAAATACTACTGTGAAGTAGTTTTCATCAGCCAGGGACTGGGGGGTGCTAATCGATAAGGGACATGTAGATGGCCCCTATAGGATCCGATCTGTTTTGCAAAGGAGCCTATGGGGAGGGGAGGGGGAGAGAGAGAGAGAGAGAGAGAGAGAGAGAGAGAGAGAGAGAGAGAGAGAGAGAGAGAGAGAGAGGAGAGAGAGAGAGAGAGGAGAGAGAGAGAGAGAGAGAGAGAGAGAGAGAGAGAGAGAAAGAGGTTGTGGTTATTCTGACTCAGACACTGCAGTTCCACCTGAAAGACAGAGAAGGGAGGAAAGGTTGAGACGAAAGATACTGAGGGAGAGGAAGGTAAGGAAGGTGAAGAGAAAGAAAAAGAAGAGAGAGGGAAGGAAGAGGGGAGGGGAGAGAGAAAGTGGACCGAAATAACAAAACCAAAAATAAAGTAACATAGACAAAGACACACAAAGAAGGTCGGACTTTTTTTAATAAGAAGGAACTAAGAAAGAAAGGTAGATTAGGTGAATAAGGAAATTGTTTTGGAAAAAAACATCAATAAAGACAGAGGGAAGAGAGAAGGAGCAGGAGATGAACAGGGAAGGAAGAGCAAACCAAAGAAAGAACCGAAGAAATAGATATGGAAAGTAAGAGAGGGAGGACGGTGTTTATTACAGTGACAGGGTACCTGAATATTTCCAACAGCGCTCCCAGGAGCTTATGGGTAGATCATTCAGCGACAGGCAGTAAATGAGGCACCATAGAGTTGCATTAAATTCTGCGGTCGCGGCGTGACAGTGGGACCAAGATAGAAACACTAAATCTCCCAAGGTTTTTCATCCCAATGGACACTGTTTTATCGACACAAAATGTGCATATTGCGAGTGCCAGTGTATTGCACTTGATAAAATCATCATGACTTAGTGGGCCTCCCGGCACAAATCAATAGAGGGACCGAATGAACGTCAGCCCAGGGGAAGATATGTCTTAAAGATACCATAATTATTTATATATAGTATATTCACCCATAAGCTTCCCCTTCACTTTCTACTCTGACATAAACGACACACTACTCTTTCTTTATCCAAAAGTACAATTTATTTTCAGACCTAAATCCCCCAGAAAAAGGGGACACTCCAAGCCAAAGTGCTAATAGTAAGGGATGCTGCTTTCGATGAGTCACTACACTCGTCAACTTTTGATGTGTACACGCCCTTTGGAGCAAACACTATACTCTTGTATTTCATGAATGAATGTCAGAATATATTTCAATGCTAATGTGTTGTGAAATAGACCCTTTTTTCCAGAGATGTCATCGAAGGACAAAACACAGGTGTCACTCACAACCCTATCTTATCATTAATTACTATTAATTATCTTTTCCCCCTGGTCCATCTTGACATATTTTTTAGAACCACACTGAAGAAGTAAAAATTTTGAAATACTTTCCCACTTTAAGGTCCAGGTTTGGGACAGGTGCTAATTGTGGCGCCATGTAGATACACTCTATATACACTCTTCGTAAACTAATTTTTATTATATAGACTGCTGTGAATGTTATTCACCCCCTCCCAAGGACATCTGCACACACCTGCACACACCACAAAGTCACATGCAACACAGGACGAAGCGGTGGATTTATTACCAAATGTTGATTAGATATTTTATGGGATTCACATTTTTCAAGTTCGTTTTACAGTAGCAGTTCATAAATCTAGCAGTTAGCAGTCGTTAATAAATTGCCAGACTAAGAAATCCAATAGGCATACTCAAATATATATACCCACCCCCACCCAACACATTAATGAACAAGGGGGTATAATCAATTACAATACCAAAAAGGACCAAAAAATCAACCAAAATATATGTATGCAAGAAAAATCTACATTTTTACTTGCATACATAAATAATAATGCACAATCGCCAATCATTAATGATCACTTCAGCTCATTTTTGTCTTAAAGCAGAATGTTTTGTGGAAGACAATCGTTCCAACTCTCACCCTTACAGTTCATCTATGTTTATTCACAGCCTCACCTCAAAGCCCCATGAATCAAAAATGACGTTCGCTGAGCCGGGAGCAGGGAAGTATCTCTTTAAGTCTAGCTTCCCTGACAATTTATCGAGACAGACAAAGTTGTTGGCAAAGCTCTGGTACCACCTGGCCATTGGGAAGGTCTGACACCTGGCCGCGGCCACTCATGTGATACATAAGTGCCTCAGACTTCAGCCAGATGGTATAGTAGTGGGAGAGAGACACAGGGGGCAGGAGAGGTGGAGAGAGAGAGAGAGAGAGAGAGAGAGAGAGAGAGCTGGGTAGAAACATGGAGAGAGAGGCATGGGGAGAGAGAGATGGATAGAGATATAGAGATAGAGAGATGGATAGAGAGGGAGAGGGAGAGAGAGAGAGAGAGAGAGAGAGAGAGAGAGAGAGAGAGAGAGAGAGAGAGAGAGAGAGAGAGAGAGAGAGAGAGAGAGAGAGAGAGAGAGAGAGAGAGAGAGAGAGAGAGGAGAGAGAGAGAGAGAGAGAGAGAGAGAGAGAGAGGGATAGAGAGAGAGAGAGAGAGAGAGAGAGAGAGAGAGAGAGAGAGAGAGAGAGAGAGAGAGAGAGATGGAAAGAGAGAGAGAGAGAGAGAGATGGAAAGAGAGAGAGAGAGAGAGAAGGAGAGTGAATGGGAGAGAGGGGTGAGAGGAAGTGTGATAGAGGCAGAGTTGGAGGGAAAGGGAGAGATAAGTGATAAGTGATAGAGAAAGCGAGCAAGAGAACTATATAAAGTGAGAATAGGAAAAGAGCGAGGAAGCGGGGGAAACAAGATCACACATTTATAGTCCAGCGCACAAAGTCACGCCAAAACCTAGCCCAACACATATTCGACCGGCCCCATCTACATAGGTAAAGTACATTGCCGCACTAATAATTCATGAAAGCCAGACACAAGGCGGAGGACTTGGACATGCATGCCTGAATACACACACACACACACACACACACACACACACACACACACACACACACACACACACACACACACACACACACACACACACACACACACACACACACACACACACACACACATATATATATACATACACACACACACACACACACACACACCACAAATACACAAACACATACACACACACATATATATATATATACATATAGTTTAACCCACGAAACAAACAGTATGCTCACACACACACACACACACACACACACACACACACACACACACACACACACACACACACACACACACACACACACACACACACACACACACACACACACACACACACACACACACAGACACATACACGCACACACATCGACAGGTGTCCAATAGACCCTTGCTGATTGGTTCCTTACAGAATGAATGCATAATGCCTTATCGGGTATTTTTTCTACTAATGAGTCTGACAATCCATCTAAAAAATAGGGTGGGATTAAAAACAGATATGACTATTTGCAGCGGACCAAGCCAAAGATGCTGACTGGGAAACCTGCAGGCATTTTTTGGAAGCATCGCTGTCTTATCGACAGAACCTAGAAACTCCTTGGGGTGTGTATGGCTCCAGAAGACAGTGTGTGGGGCAGTAGAAAGAAGCACACACACATACAAATACACAAACACACACAGAAACTCAGACTCACACAGTGTGCAGGGTTTAAGAAAGAGATGTGCAGGTCCTAGGATTTTAAAATATTTCATTTTATATTCAACATTCCTTTACTTGGAAGTAAAACAACATCAGCCTTCGGACTTGGATCCAGAATGGTGGAGAGAGAGAGAGAGAGAGAGAGAGAGAGAGAGAGAGAGAGAGAGAGAGAGAGAGAGAGAGAGAGAGAGAGAGAGAGAGAGAGAGAGAGAGAGAGAGAGAGAGAGAGAGAGAGAGAGACAGAGAGACAGAGAGACAGAGAGACAGACAGACAGACAGACAGACAGACAGACAGACAGACAGACAGACAGACAGACAGACAGACAGACAGACAGACAGACAGACCTTCCAAAGCACCATCTTCATAAGCAGACATCACAAAACAAAGAAGACGACAGGTCAGACAGCTGGACAATACGGCATCTTCATAAGCAGACGTCATTTAACAAAGGGGACCCAGGCTGGCAGACGAATGGGCCGCCTTATGAAGACTGAGGCGCAGCTTTCTGAACGCTAGATGACACATTTCTTTCATCGTCGGAGCGAACGGGCCGCTCATCATAACCCGATACAAAGCGTCAGGGCGCATGACTCATCTCATTTACTTCTGTTCATCCCACCCTTTGTCTTTTGATATCGATAACCCGATACAAAGCGTCAGGGCGCATGACTCATATCATTTACTTCTGTTCATCCCACCCTTTGTCTTTTGAAATCGTATGGCACATAAATCACGCGGACGTCTCTTTGTATTGAGTGTGAGCATGCACAAACACACACGGAAACACACACACACACACAGACGCACAGACACACAAACAAGTATGCACACGTGAACAGGCATGCACACGTAAACAGGTACACTGAAACAAACACACACACACACATATTCACACACATACACAGACACACAAACAAGCAGGCACAGAAACACAGACACACACATATAGACAAAGGCACACACGCATTCAAAAGCTCATACCATATGCTCTAAAACAAGAGTACAACTTTGTGTCGTACTTCGATGGCATTTGAGTCGCTCAGATCTCACATAGTCCTTAAGATAAATGTGTTTTGAAATATTCATCCCTCACACTCCGCTGTCTGAAGGTTAGATTGGTGTTAGTTGGAGACTAGGTGTTGATGGGTCCCACCAAAGCCCCTGGAATGACGTTCAGTTGGGCGGTTTTGGGTTACAGTATAACAGCGGGACCCAAACAGCCTGCCTTGGGGCACACTGCCATGACTGGAGGCTCGGTCCAGTGTCAAACGTTCAGACTCAACTCATATTCCTGACGGATGGGAGACAGAGGGGTGGTGAGTGACAGAAAGTATAGAGACTGATTTTCTAGCTTGACTTGCGAATGTCAGTAAGCCTGCAAAAGCAGGCTTACTTAATATAGATGGTGCATTATTATAATACAGATATATATTATAATAAAAAAGAAATACATCAAATATATTCAAAATATCCAATTATATTTGTCAAAACGGCATCTCTCTTTATATGTGAAATATTGGTCACCAGCTGAATATTATATAGAGACAATATTTGGTGGTTGTGCCTTGAACTTCTGTTTGGGATCATTGACATAGCTTAGCCCAAAAGTTTGGAGCCACGGGTATATAGTCAGAGGGAGAGACAGGGAGGACTTTTTTGACACTGTGTTGACTTCCTTTAATAATGCCAACACATCATCTCTCTCTCTCTCTCTCTCTCTCTCTCTCTCTCTCTCTCTCTCTCTCTCTCTCTCTCTCTCTCTCTCTCTCTCTCTCTCTCTCTCTCTCTCTCTCTCTCTCTCTCTCTTCTCTCTCTCTTCTCTCTTCTCCCTCTCTCTCTCTCTCTCTCCTCTCTCTCTCTCTGCTCTTCTCTCTCTCTCTCTCTCTTCTCTCTCTCCTCTCTCCTCTCTCTCTCTCTCTTCTCTCTCTCTCCTCTTCTCTCTCTCTCTCCTCTTCTCTCTCCTCTCTCTTCTCTCTCTCTCCTCTCCTCTCAACCTTCCCAGATGTGCTAATTCTCCCCCCGCTCCCCCCCCCCCCTCTCCCTGGAACCTCTCGACCAATCACTCACTCCCCCGCTGGTAATGGACAGCGTACAATGGCCCCTCCTATTATTTCCCCATGGGGGGGCCTGACGGATGCCTTCCGAATAGGATTGTGAGGGAGAAAAAGGGGGAGAGTGGAGAAATATGAAATAACAGGGAGACTGCTGGGGCCGCTAATGTTTGCCCGCAGATTCAGAGGAAAAGCTGCCAGGGAGAGATAGTGGACGGATCGATCCATCAATGCGTTTGCGGGGGGATTTGGTTTAGCGGCCCGGTCCAGGGGAGCGGGAGTAGTCCCGGTGTTTTCCTGTTTGCTGGGAGATGGAAAGGGGCATTCCTACACAGGAGTGGTTATCATTACTTTGTGCCCAGGCCAGGCGGTGGCTCTTTAAAAATAGAGGAATGATGGATGAGGCTATTTTTGAATATACAGGGCGAGTCATTGGCAGATGAAGTCAAGGGGTCTGCAAGGGCTGCAGAATTACCTCAAACAGCTGAATATATAGTGTGTGTCTGTGTGTGTGTGTGTGTGTGTGTGTGTGTGTGTGTGTGTGTGTGTGTGTGTGTGTGTGTGTGTGTGTGTGTGTGTGTGTGTGTGTGTGTGTGGTTGTGTGTGTTGTGTGTGTGTGTGTGTGTGTGTGTGTGTGTGTGTGTGTGTGTGTGTGTGTGTGTGTGTGTGTGTGTGTGTGTGTGTGTGTGTGTGTGTGTGTGTGTGTGTGTGTGTGTGTGTGTGTGTGTGTGTGTGTGTGTGTGTGTGTGTGTGTGTGTGTATATATTTATATGATATATTTATATTTAACAAATATTCTGCCTTCTTTGCTTCTTGCTGTGCTGAAGAGCTGTTTATCTGAAACATTCTCGCTCCCTTTCTGGCACCAGAGTACTTCAATCCTAATATATTACTACGTCAGTAAAAAAAAAAAAGCTGCCAAGGTGTGCATCATGCTGGGATCACCTGTGGGTTTACATGTGGTTTAGAAATGTCTTGAAGATTGGATGGAGCCATTGAATATTAAAATGTGTAACAGCATGGAATGGACTGCTACTGTAGCTCCCTGCTGCTTTAATGCAAACATTGTGTATGCGCGAGTGTGGCTTCTTGTGTTTGTTGTGTTGTGTGTGTGTGTGTGTGTGTGTGTGTGTGTGTGTGTGTGTGTGTGTGTGTGTGTGTGTGTGTGTGTGTGTGTGTGTGTGTGTGTGTGTGTGTGTGTGTGTGTGTGTGTGTGTGTGTGTTAATATTTGTTATTAATGATTGAATATGTATGTGCATGTGTGTGTGTGTGTATCTATACTTGTACACACACACACACACACACACACACACACACACACACACACACACACACACACACACACACACACACACACACACACCTGGTCAACTGTGGCGGTGAGTTACTGGTCACTAGTCCTCGATCACACTTCAGTGTCCTATGAATCAGACTTGCCCTTGACCATCATGGCAATTGATTCACATCTGACTCCTCCTCTCTCTCCTCCCTCATCCCTTACCTCTCTTACTCAAAGAGTCTCTCTCTCACTTTATCTCCCCCCTCAGTCTCCTCTCTCTTCCTCTTTCCACCCCATCTCTCTCGCCATACCTTCCTTCCTCCCGTTCTATCTTAATCCCCCCCTTTCTCTTTACCCCCCCTACCTCCTCTATCTCTTCCTACCTCTCATGCAGTTGTGCTATCTGATTGGCTATGCAAAGGCAGGCTCCTGTTCTTCTCCCTCCCATTTATCTATGGGAGAGGCTTTTGATCAATGCCACAGATGGATAGGACTAATAGACGAAATAAAGGCAAGAGGAGGTCTGTCCCATATATAGATCTACTGTTAGAGATAATAAGAAGGGTCAGGCTCTCTCGGAGGGTAACCAATCCCTGTCAAATGGCATTTTGTATGCCTAGTGAGCCTGCCCAGACAAGAAACGTAGCTAATTAATTGAACAGGCAGGATAAACAAACAGATCGAGATCACATACATATAAACATAAATATGCAATTTGTAAGGGTAGCGCCATCCACGCATGTGCTTTACAGGGAAACCAACTTTGTAAGGCAAATTAAAATGTAAATTAAATTAGAATTGGTTTCAGTTGTATGAAACAAACTAGACAACTCAATCGGGAGAGCATTAAATTGATAGGAATCTGAAGCCAAACAAATTGCTAGAAATCACACGCACAAACAACGTTGGTACTCTGATGTTAGAACAAATTGTGTGATCTTCTCTAATAGTAGGTCTTTGGACATTTAAAGGGATAATTTGGACTTTAATTATTTTGAAATGCATAATAGATTCTTACATTAACAAGGCGATTGATGTTATGGGAGCGGTTTAATATATCTTTTCCATTTTCAAAAGTAACAAACCTCCAAAGACAAATTAATACACATGCAAGAATTTCAACAGCAATGATGATATAACTGCAATTTCATTTAAGGGGACACTTTTATCCTAGTCACCTTAGATTGAATTATACAAATACATTTTGATTGAGACAGAAATGACGGTATTGGTCCAGGCATCTGGCACAAGGATGCCCACAGGAAGATCAGCAGTACAACTCCAGGTATCTTTGTTCTGGTACTTTCTCAGTTGAAAGACAGCAGGTTAATCAGATGGCACTAATCCAGCATTCACTGCTGCCCTCTCAGTCACTCCTATCAGTGAAGATGTTGAGTTACCTATCTCTCTTGCTCTCTCCCTCCCTGCAGTTAAACCCTCTGCAAGACATGGGTTTGAAGGCAGATGATCTCCCCTGGATTCCCTTGGACAAGGGTGAGTCATGCTGAGAATAGGGAAAGAGAGAGGAGAGTGAGAAAGCAGGAGAGAGATGGAGAGGGAGCGAGAGTGTGAGAGAAAGGGAGATAGAGAGGGAGAGGGGGAGATCATTGGAGGGTGTCAATTATAAAGACAGAGTGAGAGAAAGAGATAGAGAAAGATAGAGAGAGACAGAATGTGAAGAGAGAGAGACAGAGAGAGGAGGCTAGGTAAAACATCATACAGCACGTTAGATTTGAGTGAGACATAAAATGATACAGCATGGGGAAAAAAAGAGAGTCGAAGAGGGAAAGAGGATTGGAAAGAGAGAGATGGAGAGAGGGGGAGATAGCGAGAGGAATGGCAAGAGAGAGGGAGGGAGAGAGATGAAGAGAGAACAGAATGGTGAGAGAGATGAAGGGAGATATCTATAAATATAGAGAGAAAGAGTGAAGGAGGGCGGGAGGGAGAGAAGGAAAGAGAGAGAGGAGAGTGAGGGGGCAAGGTGAGGGGTGGGATGCAGCAGGCCTCTCTTACTGGCCGACTCCCTCTTCATCTTGCAGTCCCTACACAACCTCCTCTTCCTAAGAACTTTTGCTTGCTTCCCGGGGCCAGGGCCACAGAGATGGAGGGAACAGGGGGGAGAAAGAGAGAGTGGAGAGACTTCTGATTGAGACAAAACAACACCCTTGCATACCAAGAGAGGGAGGGAAAGAGAGAGGGGGGAGAGAGAGAGAGAGAGGGCAGGGAATTATTCTCACAGAGAGGGAGAGTGTGAGAAGGAGACAGAGGGCAAAGGGAAGAGGACATTTTAAGAGGCTTCAGACGCACAGAATAACCCCCGGTGATGACGCTTCTGCCTTGTTGTTCAGCTGGCAGTATTTCTGTCGATACACACACAGGTAAACACACAGGTGCACACATATGCACACACACACACACTCACACACACGCTTTCATTAATATTTCATTGAACATAGCCGTCAATATCTACCCTGAAAATGAATGGCATCATAAACAGACTTTGAAGTACTTACAAGAGCCTTTAGTGCTTCCGTTCCGGTTCATATAAAGATTCTCCTTTGTCTGGATGCTGGTTCACACAATTATAGTTCACATTCACATCCAACATTCACCGAATATATATATTTGGCTTTTTTCATATGATACATTATTAATATAATACATTTTCCGCTCTTCCCAAGTAACACCATTTAAGTGAAGAGTAATGCTATAAAAATGAACGTGTGTGTATACTGCGGATAGTTCAAGTGCAACGGCACCAAAACGTTGGTAACGCTCACCTTTTTCCTGTCTACAACTGTCGCCGTGGTCAGAGAGGTATTCCCTTTACGAAAAAGAAATCCTTCTCCACTCCCTGAGGAACGACTGCGCTGGACTCACCAGAGTATTACCGGTAAGCCGGGCCTGCGGGGTGGGGGTTGGGGGGAAGGCTTCAGTGCACTATAGGGAGGGAGAGAGAGTAGAGGTTGAGACCCAGGCAGCCCAGCCACACATAATGACAGGACTGCCAGGAGGCAAGAGAGGAAGAGACAGACAGCGAGAGAGAGAGAGAGAGAGAGAGAGAGAGAGAGAGAGAGAGAGAGAGAGAGAGAGAGAGAGAGAGAGAGAGAGAGAGAGAGAGAGAGAGAGAGAGAGAGAGAGAGAGAGAGAGAGAGAGAGAGAGAGGAGGGAGTTCTAATTGATTTGGCTTCCTCCCCTAATCCCTGCCGGAGAGAGGGGCGAGTGAGGAGCGAGTGATTGAAGCGTCTCCCTCCCCTGGGACTCTCCGGGCGACGGCAGCGGCGGCGGAGAGCTCTTTGGCGTTGGAGCCGGGAGATCCTGTTGTGTTTGGTTTTTAACAGCGCTGGGATTGGTCCTCTGCTGGCTGACAGCGGCGCGTCTGATTGGACACGGTGATCACTTGAGTGATCTATCATTGACTGTACTTTATTTGTGGGGGGGTTGGGTGTGTGCGTGTTGTGGCAACCCCGGTCGTCGGCGGCTGGGATTCTCGAATCAGACGCTCAAGAAGGGTTGCGGTGCAACGGTTTTATTAAGTGCAGCTCAGTCAAAAAAGGGAAATCAAAAAGTAACATAGGTTTCTTCCCCACTGGGGCAAAAGGGTGAGGGGTCTCCGGGCCCGGTCCGTCGTTGAGGCCGGCTGGGATATCGCTCCCGGCTTCTCCTGCTCAGTCGGTGACTGTCTCCAACTTGGCTCCTCCCCCGGCACGAGCCACATGGCTGAGAGAGCCCTGGATGAGTGGAGAAGCAGGCTATTTAAGCCCTGCTACTCCCCCTGTTCCTCAGGTGCTCTGCATCTCTTAATTGGCACGGGCCCGGTTGCCACATTGTGTGTGTGTGTGTGTGTGTGTTTCTTTGGCCGCGTTCAGACTGCAGGCAAATCTGATTCAAATCTGATTCCTTCTCATATCCGATTTTTAGGGCTGACTGTCCACACTGTTTTAGCAAGTGTCCAAATCGCATTTGGCTCTGTTCAGACTGGGCCCCATTATTGACCCATCTGACAGGTTGCTGTAGCAACGACGTCGGAGCGGAGGCGTCATCCAGCGCGTGTATTGTGTGACGTCATGTAATAGCGACGAGAAAAACAATAACAAACAAGATGGATCAAGAAGACGCGAAAGACTTTCATAATATCGACTTATTCCGATACATGCCCTCGAGCTTCGCTTGAACGGACCCATCTCCCCACAGATTAATGAGGCATTTCGTTTCTTCCTCTGTCCAAGGACTGAGGCGGGTGGTTTGGCGCATTGGGTTAGGTCTGGCGTCGCGTAGAGTGACGTCACGGACAGTCAAAACCGATCTGTGTGTTTGGAGCTGTTCAGACTGAGACGCATCTGTCCAAATGCGATCTGAAACCACCTCCCGGAGGTGGTTTCGATCCGTTTCGCAAAAATCGGATTTCA
The DNA here is from genome assembly GCA_900291075.1 of Melanogrammus aeglefinus. NCBI lineage: Eukaryota > Metazoa > Chordata > Actinopteri > Gadiformes > Gadidae > Melanogrammus > Melanogrammus aeglefinus. Next base: position 60,998 of record OLKM01002293.1, on the reverse strand, counting down.
TGTGACTTGGGACTGTTCAGACTTCAAAAGAGTCATCCGGTTCCAATCTGGATGGGCTAAAAATCGGATTTTGGCTGGCAGTCTGAACGCGGCCTTTGAGTCTGTGCCAGTGAGTCTGCCTGATCGGTCATCATTGTGCCCAGTGCCAGGTTTGTAATGTGTATATGGGTGGATGCATGTGTTCCTGAGTGATGTGTGTGTCGTGTGTGTGTTTTGTAAGTCTGTGAAAGCAGGTGAGTTATTTCAGTCTAACATAGCGCTGAAATGTGTGTGTGTGTGTGTGTGTGTGTGTGTGTGTGTGTGTGTGTGTGTGTGTGTGTGTGTGTGTGTGTGTGTGTGTGTGTGTGTGTGTGTGTGTGTGTGTGTGTGTGTGTGTGTGTGTGTGTGTGCGCGTGTGCGTGTGGCTCAGTCCGGGTGTTTCACGTGTCACATGCACAAGTTAACATGACGTTGTGTGTTGTGTGACCACAGCACATCACCACGCTAATGAGGGCAGTGACTAATGGCGCTAAACAGGAGAAAGTGGGTCCCATGGGAGAAAAGCCTTTGTAAACATCACAATTCAGCCATGTTGCACCTAGTTTCCAATCCTTTGTTGTTACAGCCGTTGACAACTATAATATAGATTTTCACACTTGGGCATGACGTCTCCGGTGGTGTAAACAGATTTAGGCAGCGGAGAGAGTCCAACCCGATTCCTCTCTGGCACCCGTAGCAGAACGTCCACGGACCCGAGAGGAAGAGGCAGCCGCTCCTCTTGACATTATGAGGCTAAGTACAAAAGAAACACATATTGGGTCTTAGCTCTGAACTCATATTGGAATGTGACCATGAAAGACATTTATAATCTGCTCAAACCCAAATCACATTAAGTCCCCTTAATGTATTTTCTCCACCCTGCCTAGAGTCAGAGGATCGGGGGAGCGCTTTTTAAATGGAAAACTTTTCTCCTCTTTTAAAGCTATTTCCGGCTCAAGAGAGAGGAGAGCGGCAAGAGAGATTGGGAAAGAGAACTGCGCTATAACGAAAGTAAGAGCAGAAGATGGACGGAGAGAAGAGCGAAAGAGAGTGAAGGAGAGAAAAACGGATTCCAGAACGAAATGTCTTTCTCATCCAGGGAATTATTTTGAGAAAGAAGAGAATGAAATATTACCTCAAACCTCAGAAACTGTTCTAGTACAAAACACGTGAGTGCGTCTCTCTACCTTGTCTGCATGGATCAACATAAAGAGAGAATATTAGCCACCGGAACAAGGAGGCCAAACAGGACGCCGCCAGAAGATACACACAAACACACATACACACATGCGCACACACACACAAACATATGGCAAGATACTGTTGGTTCAGCCCGTAACACACACAGACACTCCCCCTCCCGGAAACCATCCCATCCCCTCTACCAAAGGCCATCCCTGGGTAAGATGCATATATGTGTGTGTGTTTGTGTGTGTCAGCGTGTATGTATGCATGGGAAGTCGGTCAAGAGACACAGAAAGACACTGAGTAAGAGAGGAGCGAGCGGGAGAATGTCTGGTCCTCCATACTCATGAGGGTTGCATAACGCACACATAACATGAGGAGGAGGGCCAGTGGTTCTGTTCATACATAGGATGGATGAACCGTGGTGTAGTCCCTCGTGGGTGCACTGGAAACAGGTTCAATTACATCCTACAATATCCGACACAACCCAACTCAAGGTGTTTATCATTTTTTTCCCTGATCTTCATTTATATTCATTCCGATTTGTTAGTCAGTGTTTGTCTATACCAAATAGAGATGTCTGCATCTTAGCTAGGTTTTCTTTCTTGTAAGCGTTTCTTTCTCTGTAATTTGAGAGTTCACTTCATAACCGCCTTGTGTTTAATTTCAATCTTTATCCTGGTACAGTGTTTAACCTTGCAATTTGAATGTTCAGAAGAAAGATTCTGAAAGTTAGCCGTTTGCTTTTGATTAAATTCTCTTTGATATCCATCTGAAACCCAGCTGTCTTTGTTACAATAAACCTTTACAAACTACTAGGAACCCAAAATCAATATCCAATATCTCCTCTTCGTCCGCAGCAATATGATACGAAAGGGTTGCAATATTATCAGTGTACTCTTACAGACTCTACTCTTGTTAATATTCTCCAGCGATCAATAGCTCTACATCATTTTTTTTAGAAAACTTTGATCTCGTCACTAAAGCGGTCGTGGCACAACATTTGCATCAGCTTACATGCTTTTTTCTCAAACATGGGGATCACATAGGGATTGGTAATAAAACATAGCTTACTTCGTAGCACGTCACCATATCTACAGTGCCCGTGATGCTAGATTTTGTGCTAACTAACAGTACAACGGGCCAGAACGACAATCTGCTTTTGGAGATATTTGGAAAATGGAACAAAAGCAGATAAAACTGTAATCTCTGTAATGACAGAAACGGCTTTTTGGTCCCCATGGAAACGGATGAGGGTCGCTAATCTCCCGATTGTCCTGGCACGAACCATGCTCACAAAATGGCTGACCGAGGGTAAAAGGGGACAGACTAGGAAACAACACTACATTCCACTTTCTTAAATTACCACACCGTAAAAGACAAATAACGCAACTTCAATAAGTCATAATCTCTCTGTGGAGAACGATTTATTCCCCAAACATATACCAATTCTATGTGTTCAAACGCACAAAAACAACAGAGCCATAGGCTATTTAAAACATACCCCAATTGGTATTCTCTACAAATATCAGTATCATTTCAGGAATCACACAAATCCTTTAGTAACAATGTCAGGCAGAAAGGACGATTGAACGTTACCTATACACCTCAGTCATTCAGCCAGGAAGACCACAAAGACCACCACAGAGAAAAGACAGCATGAGTCAGAAGGGGATGGAGAGAGACGTAGAGAAATGAAAACGGAATATACCCCATACAAAGAAAAACATATAGAGGAGAGGATGGAAGGTGGATGGAAGAGAAAATAGTTTATTCTGGGTACTTGGGAGAAGTATTAGCATCTAGTGTTAGTCCTTGACCTGGAATTAATTGACATGGCGATGTCATTAATCTCGTTGAGGTCGGTGTGCACCTATCGCGTCCGTTTGTTATCTGAGTTGCCGGCACCTTAGCCATTATTGGCGGCCTCATCCAACATCGTCCACCTTATTATTCACAAGAAAGGGCCTGTTAGATTGAGCTATTGCGTCCGCTCTTTTTAATAGGATAAACACGAGGCGACCGGGATTACAAACACACATACATTACTGCCTTTTGCGGTTCATCCGTTGTAGGATTTGCTCAAGCCTGAGGTAAATTTAATTTGGAAAGTCAGTAGGCACTGTGTCAACATATTCATTACTGTCCTCTCGAGCAAACACAGGCACGCACGCATACATTCACAACCACAGACACACACATACACAGACACACGCAAACATTGACACAAACGCACTCTCACACCAACATACATCCACACAATTTATCAGCAATGATTGGGTGTCAGCCTCACAATCAATAATCCACATACACACACATCCACCTATACATGCATTTGCATGTGTAAATAGACACATTAACATGCGATAAATAAAGTACAAAGGACATGGTCAAAAACTCACACACACACACACATGCATGTGTGTGCCTACACATAAATACACACATGCAGGCATATGCACTTAATGTCTCATGCAGAAGTAGCAGATATTATGTAAGAAAGTCACGTCAGGCGGGCTCTCTCTCTCTCTCTCTCTCTCTCTCTCTCTCTCTCTCTCTCTCTCTCTCTCTCTCTTCTCTCTCTCTCTCTCTCTCTCTCTCTCTCTCTCTTCTCTCTCTCTCTCTTCTCTCTCTCTCTCATAATCACACATGCAGGCATATGCACTTAATGTCTCATGCAGAAGTAGCAGATATTATGTAAGAAAGTCACGTCAGGCGGGCTCTCTCTCTCTCTCTCTCTCTCTCTCTCTCTCTCTCTCTCTCTCTCTCTCTCTCTTGCTTTTGTGCTCTCTCTCTCCCTCATTCTCTTTATATGCACAGTCTCATTTGAATATGGGCCTGTGAAGTCCTTTGAGAGTGTAATAGGGATAAAAGGATATATAAATAAAGTTGACTTTGACTCTCTCTCCCTGTGTCGCTGTTTTAATTCTCCTTCATTCTGTCCTGACTATATATACCCTCGGTCTAACACCCTTTTATTTCTGTTAAAGTAATTTTTGCTTTGTCTGTCTTCATCCCTTGTAATGTTTCAGTTGCCTCCTTCTGTCTCTCTATCCAGACTTACCCCCATTCCCCTCTCTCTCTCTCTCTCTCTCTCTCTCTCTCTCTCTCTCTCTCTCTCTCTCTCTCTCTCTCTCTCTCTCTCTCTCTCTCTCTCTCTCTCTCTCTCTCTCTCTCTCTCTCTCTCTCTCTCTCTCTCTCTCCTGTCTCTCTCTCTCTCTCTCCCTCTCTCTCTCTTCTCTCTCTCTCTCTCTCTCTCTCTCTTCTCTCTCTCTCTCTCTCTCTCTCTCTCTCTCTCTCTCTCTCTCTCTCTCTCTCTCTCTCTCTCTCTGCCTGTGTTCATCACTAATACTGTGTAGGAATCAGCAGTTTATTCTGGATCAAAAAGCTTCCCACATGTTCTCCACCCTCCTGTACCAAGTGAGGAGGAGGAGGAGGAAGAGGATGATGAGGAAGATGAGGCAGAGGGTGGCGGTTCCCCTCCACCTGCAACATGAATACTACTCCTCCACAACATGTCCGAATCCGTGACATTTTTGGTTTCTGAAAGTGAAACTGAAAGTGAACGGGGAAAGGGAAAGTGTATCATTTCATATGACACATGCCACAGAAAATCGGTCACAGGGCCGGATAATGCGTCAGATTGAACTACTCACCACATTAATGATGGTTAAGCAGATCGCAACCTGCTCCGTGGGTTTAAGCAGGGAGGGGGTGGGTCGCTGCTTTTACCAAATGCTTTCATGAGGCTAGCAGATAAAGCACAAACATGCTAAGCAAAACGTCCGAAAGGCAAAATGTGGACGACTATGCCTGTGAGTGCGTGAAGGGAGAAGCATGATTTTGTGACAGACATATCTCTGCTACATCTCCTGACAAGTGTCGAAAATGTACTCATTAAGCATAGCATTAATGAAATATTTAATAGCACGCAAGCCATTGCACTGGATTACTGCACTTACCCCCAGGTTCAGTATGTAAACCACAACAGATATCATAAGTCAACGTGGCCTAAAATCCTATAGATGACATAGCTCATAAAGAAGATGGCTTGCATTTACAGGATATTACCCTTTGGTTTAGGCTGCTTGTCCCCAGACTGAAAGGTTCTGGGATTCGAACCATAATGTCTATCCCTGAGCAAGATTCCTAACTCTTTCATACCTGCTCCTGAATGACATGTATCCCAAATCCCCCGCCTGGGATTAACAAAGTACATCCAATTTTATGTATCTTAATTCACTGTAAATCGCTTGGATTTGCATCCGCTTAATAGTAAATTAAATTGATACGTGTGTGTTTGGATGTCTGCTGTGCCAAGTTGACATAGCCACACTACATTTGTGCAAGATTTACTTGGGGGTGGGATGAGTTTTTGTAGATTTCCCATGGTGCCATGGGCGTGTGTTGTCGTAAAGAACAGGATTTAAGATGGGATTTATCTCCTAAACACTCCTGATTTATTTCTTTAGCGGGGGTTTTAAGGCTTATACGCACTCACGTTCTGCTCATTAGCGCTGTTGTTCGATCTGATTGGTTTAAGGACAGCAGACTGGGATTTAAGGCTTATACGCACTCACGTTCTGCTCATTAGCGCTGTTGTTCGATCTGATTGGTTTAAGGACAGCAGACTGGGATTTGGAGAAATAGGACACAAAATACGGAATTTGTGTCACTGATTTTTGGGTGGTTACACGACATGTAAATTCATGTGAGTGTGCCCGCCTGCATTTGACAGAGGTGACACTGAGTGTGCGTGTGTCTCTTTAGATATGTGTTTGTGTCTGAGCCTGTGTGTGTTTGTGAGTATGAAAGAGAGAGAGACAGAGAGACAGCCAGAGATAGAGAGAACCAAGAGTGTGTCAGCATGTGTGTGGGTGTAGGTGTCTGTCTGTCTGTCTGTCTGTCTGTCTGTCTGTCTGTCTGTCTGTCTGTCTGTCTGTCTGTCTGTCTGTCTGTCTGTCTGTCTGTCTGTCTGTCTGTCTGTCTGTCTGTCTGTCTGTCTGTCTGTATATGTGTGTACGTATATGCGTGTGTGTAATCCTCTGCACATCTGGGGTACCCCTGTGGGTATGCACAGTGGTTTGCTAAGCTCCTTGAGCCTCCTATAACCCCATGATAAGCTCAGGGGGGGGGGGGGGGGGGTGTCAGGGACCCAGGACCAGTCCCCCCTGCTCTCTGTCTCTGTGACCCACTCAGCCTCTCCCTGGAGGAGATCAACACACACAAACTAACATACAAAATAGAAAAAAAAATAGAAAATAAAGAAATAGAACAGAAAGAACAGGCACAAAGGGATTTGGACCCGGATCACAACAGGACAGTATAAATGTTAGAGTGGTCTTGAAAGTTGAGAGTACACCAAGGAGAATTGTAGACACTTCTACAGACACATACATAATCATAGACATTGGCTTTATCAAATAAATGGTATATTATTGTTCAGAGGTTAGTTGGAAACGGTTCCTTTTTTTATGATCAAAGAAGTCACTCAATCAAGTAAAACTACGTATTATGCTGCATGAGGCTTTACATTCGTCTTTCTATTTAAGAGCATATAAAATTTATATTTGATGTATTCATTTGAATATTTTGAGCCACCTGATTAAGACCTAACTAAAGGCTTCAGGAACACCATGAATACATTTGACAGACTAAATGTTCATCCCATTCAAACAAGGCATTAACAATGAAAAAGGATTCAACTTACACAAAGTAGCTCTCGAGATTTATCTTGTCCACTTGGCAGACAAAGCCAGCAAGCCTAATACCTTTCTTATGCTGTAGCTCTTATCCAAACCCACGCATACACACACGCACGCACACGCACGCACACACACACACAAACCCAGACAAACAAATACACCCACACACACGCACATGCATACACACAAACAAACACACATATGCACACTAACGCACGCACTCGCACACACACACGCACATTGAGACAAACACATACACACACACGCACACACACCCTGCCCCCCCCCAACACTCGCACACACACACATACACACACACACAAAAAAAATACACTTATTCTTGAATTACTGTGGACGCAGAGCGGTGTCAAGGTAGACTTGATGAGTCACGCAGGTCTCTTTTCTGTAATGGCTGCCAGGAGGGGTATTTATATCCCCGATCCCATCAGGTGAACTGCTACCCTGAGTAACTTTAAGACAGTTATATAAGAGGGCGCCGCTTATATCTCACATTATCCATTTTCCCTTTGACTAACAGCCAAGCGATGTTTTTAACAAGGCAGTAAATGGAGGGCATTTAATATTTGTTGTAAAGTGAAATATCGTTGGATGCTGGGGAATGAAAAGCCCAGGGATAGCCGAATAATCATTTTTATATATTCTTTATATTCTATTATTTCTTTGTTTAGTTTCAAAAGTAACAGTGGTAGTTGGGGCATCTCTCTCTCTCTCTCTCTCTCTCTCTCTCTCTCTCTCGTTCTCTCTCTCGTTCTCTCTCTCTTCTCTCTCTCTCTCTCTCGCTCTCTCTCGCTCTCTCTCGCTCTCTCTCGCTCTCTCTCTCTCTCGCTCTCTCTCTCTCTCCTCCCCCCCCCCCCCCCTTTTCTTGTTCCCCTTACCCGGGACATCCTTCGTTTTGTTCCCCTTACCGGGACATCCTTCGTTTCGTGTCCGGAGAATTCTCTAAGGCACCATGTCACACTTGTGCGAGAGCATTCTTCAGGCCATTTTTCTTCTCAGCACAGTATCACTGTATCACTGCATTATATCCTCCCCCAACCCTCTCCATCTCTCCCAGTCTCTGTCAATCTAGCTCTGCCTCTGTGTCTCCATCTCCTTCAGTCCCTCACTCTCTCTATCTCCCACTGTCTCCCTTTCTCTGACTCTTATACTCCGTGTCTCTCAGTCTCAGTCTCTCTCTCTCTGTCTCTCTCTCTACCTTTCATCTCACACACACATGGGGAAACCGTTGCCCATCGATTTCCATGGACTAAGGGGGGGGGGTTGATGCACAAAAATACACTTTGGAGGTCTGGTGTCTTGTGTGTGGATGTGGTGGGGGATGGTCTGTGGTTGGAGTGATGGGGAGGTGGGACGGGGGTATTGGGCAAAACCACAGCAGCAGAGTGAAAGATGCCCGAGAGAGTCGCCGTGGTTACCGTCCTGGCACCCAAACAAACCTTGTAGTACAACATTCTGGGCAGACCTCCAGGGACCCAGCCTCTCCTACTGGTGAGTGCTCACAGAGTGCGTTTGTGCGCGTGCGTGTGCATGTGTGTGTGTGTGTGCGTCTGCATCCGCAGGAATCAACACAAGTCCACTTTCAGCTGGAGGCATGATGGAACTATTGTGGTAGATCGCCAGGGTTTTAAAATAACAGTTGCTGTGAGGCATAAGAGGAGAGATTTAAAGTAGTGTTCATATAAATGTCTGCCCTTTGAGATGGTCTACTTCTGTTTTTTATCCAGCGATGTCATATTAGGTTCAACTCTCCTGAACGACAAGGTGGCAGATGTGCAATATTGTAAACTTGTTCCTGTTCAACCTAAGTTGAAGAGGAATACATTTATAGTTTATTTGAAAAATTGATACATCTCTGTCGTGCAATACTTTTAAATGTGTTTATAGCCTCACCTCTGTACGTGTATACGTTTTTGTGTGTGAGTGTGTAAAAGCGTGTGCGTGTCTGTGTGTGTGTTTGTGTTTGTGTGGTCTGTGTTTGTGAATGTGCGCATTTGTGTGTGTGCTTGAGAGAACAATTCTGTGCATGCGTGTCTGTCTTTGTGTGTGCACACATGTGCATCTATATACCTGCGAGCTCGTCTGTACATGCACACATCTGTGTGTGTGTGTGTGTGTGTGTTGTGTGTGTGTGTGTGTGTGTGTGGTGTGTGTGGTGTGTGTTGTGTGTGTGTGTGTGTGTGTGTGTGTGTGTGTGTGTGTGTGTGTGTGTGTGTTTATGCATGTGTGTGAGTCTGTGAATAGGAGTGTGTGTGTGTCTGAGTATCGCTTCCGGCTATGTTTCCTGATCCCTCACTGCACTTCGTCAGGATGAGGTCATGAGTGCTTCTTCCGCCGGACGGCCCCTGAGGGCCCCTGAGGACCCCTGCTCTGCTCCGGCCCCCTTTATCTCGTCATTATCCTGTCCTCTGAGTCGATGGATAAGCACCCTCCCCATCACCGCTGTTATGACAGGAAACCAGGCCCCCTCGTTCACTGATTCTATAGCTCGCTCTCTCGTCCGTCGAGGCGACACATTGTGTCAACATTGACGATCGGGTTCCACTGAGAGTTGATCAGGAAGTGGCTGATCGTATCCTTCTGGAACTGTTTCATTTATAAAACCATGTAACTGATTGTTTCAGCCAAAGCAGCATTGAGTTCAGATATATGTAATTAAAGGGTAGGTACGAGTCGAGAGTTGTAGAGCAGAAAAAAAGAGTGGAAGAAAATCACGATTTAAAGACTAAACAAACAAAGAGGTCTCCGCCCTCTCTGGCCCCGTCCACCGTACGTATCTCTATCATTGGCAAGTGCTGCATTTTACACACCGGGGATTGACCGATGGCAAGATGGATTCCCCCAAAAAAAGTGTCCTGATTGTTCAGAGAGGAGCTAGGAGAGGTCTAACATTTAAATTGGCTAACAGAGGCAGACGCAGTCAGCTGGAATCGGATATTCTCACAGTGCATTTCACTCACTAATTGCTCACTAACCTAACCCTATCAAACTATACCCCAACAATATCTCCTGAATCTTACCTAGAGCAGGTAGGGGTGAGGGTGCATTGCTCAAGGGTACCTGCACGTAGGTTGTGGACGTTTGGGATCGAACCCAGTACCTTATGACAGCGAGGCAAACAACGCTGGGCACTCCTCCCACCCCTCAATCCCCCCCTTCACTCACACACACATTTATTTCATCAGACCTTTGCCTCTAGCCAACAAACTGTACTGTGAGTCAGAATGAACTGCAAAGGAGTACCGGTAGTTGCCTGGTTCTTCTTCTCCAGCTTTTTTTTTTTTAAGTCATTATCAAAATCCTCCACACACACACAAACACACACACACACACACACACACACGCACGCACACGCACACGCACACACACACACAGCCCGCTGCGACAAGTGCTTGCACCACATCCATATGCCTCCACACAGAGTGCTGCTCCACAAAAAAAAATAAAAAAAATAAAAGGAAGCGGTGTTATCCTGAAATATCTATATACCGCCCTAGATCCGCATTAACCTTTCAGGCAACCCCCCGGTTTACCAATGATGACAAATAAGCCACCAGCCGGAATCAATACAGGCAAGCCACAGACGTTGTTTTGTTCAGTGCCAGGCCCTGGAATGGGACCCCACTCGGCAACACAGAGAGATCTCAACGTCTCACATGCCTGGACGTATGTGCACAGGCACGTGCTTCTACAGCCCTAAAGATACACAAAAGCTCCCCCAATTTGATTGTCTCCACTTCAGTGGAAAGACTAATGAAGTGGGCTGCTTACCCAGGAGCCAGTCGAATCAGAACCACAACCACAATGAATGTGTGTGTGTGTGTGTGTGTGTGTGTGTGTGTGTGTGTGTGTGTGTGTGTGTGTGTGTGTGTGTGTGTGTGTGTGTGTGTGTGTGTGTGTGTGTGTGTGTGTGTGTGTGTGTCCGTATGTCTGTATACCATCTGTCTTTCTGTGTGACACGCAAGTGTTAGTGTGTGTTTGAGATGTGTGACTTTCCATTTTCTCAACCGTATGTTCATAAATGAGAGTGTCAGTGTGTTTGTGCGTGTGTGTGTTTGTATGTGTGTGTGTGTATGTGTGTGGGGGGGGATTGTCCATTTTCACAACTCTATGTTGGTGAATGTGTGGGGTGTGCGTGCATGTGCGAGTTTGAGCTTGTGTGTACTTGCATGCATGTGTATATGTGTGTGTACGTGTTTGTTTGTGTGTGTGTTTGTGTGCGCACATATGTATGCATGTGTGCTTGTGTGTGCATACATATGTGTGTGTGCTTGCATGTGTGCGCATGCATGTGTGAGCGTGTGTCTGCGTGTGTGCGTGTGTGTGTGTGTGTCCATGTGATGTGCCGGGCGTTGGAAAACCACAGGATCTGTGTGAAATCAATGAGAGCTCCTGATTGAAGAAGCTAGTGGCTGGAGAGGATGATGCCTCCGGACTAGCCAGGGGTCAACAGATCTGTGTGTGAGTGTGAGAGAGTGAGAGTGAGAGTGAGAGTGAGAGTGAGAGTGAGAGTGAGAGAGAGAGTGTGTCTCGTTGACGGAGGAAGCGCTAACACGCTGACACACGCCAACACAAGTACACAATGAGGATGGGGCCACATCACATTAACAACCGTGTGTGAACACTTACACTGCCACTCGCCATGTAATCTATAACGGCCTTTTGAGATAGATGTGCTATTAACACCAACAGGAAATCCATAGCCATGTGTAAATAATAACGACCCCCTCTAAAGGACGCACCGAAGCCACACACAAAGTCGGTCTCCTAGGGAACGCGGTGGTCACATGACCCACGGGAGGTAGTTGATGCGCTGGCGTATGTGTTAGCTTGAGGTGGAGTGCTCTCTGGCCCCCTTGTCGTGTAGTAACTCCAACGTAATATACTCTCACTAGTTAAATTATGCTGCTCTACTTTTCAATTGTGCGATAGTGGGCTACTACACTACAGAGCGAGCTAACAAAGCAGCGATGGGCAGTGGAAAGCATTTTTATTGTTCATTTTGATGAACTATTGATATTTCCCGTCCACAGACGAGTTACCCTGATTGGCCGTGCCATGAACCGACACTTTAACACCCTCAAATTTATCAGTCAAATCTGAATTTTGTAGTAACTTCAGAGTATATATATTTTTTAAATGTTTACGAATGATGAATCATTTACACAACGCCTCTTAATCCATGCATATATGTGTATATGTGTGCGTGCGTGCGTGCGTGTGTGTGTGTCCGAATGTATCCTCGGTGTACACTCAACTTTAAAGCCCACTCTAGCATTTATATTGTCCTTATGTGATCTGGGTGCAATCCCTTTGTGGTCGTTTGAAAAGGCAAAGCGTGCTCCTTGTCATCAGGACCAGGGTGTGTTGTCAGTGGAGCCACCGCAGCGGCCAATGGCCATTTCCTTGTCAGGCTTCCCCTTCTCTGCTTGACCTCCCTGTCTCCCTTCGTCCCTACCAAGGATCCGGGATTCTCTTCCTCCCTCGTTAGCCCGGCACGATGCTACCTTCCTGCACGGGTGGATTATGCAAAGGAATGCCCCCCCACTCATCTGAGGTCGGAGAATGCAGGTATTCCTTGGACATGGATGTAGATTTGTCTCAACATTCTGTAGGCAAGTTGTTGTCCTTGGATACTCTCACACTTTACTGTTGTGAAGTTAGCTTTCTTTCTATCGATTGATTAAAGTAAAATACCCATGGTGCGGTCAAATTGTATGCTCAATTACTGTACTGCATATTTCTTACAGCAATAAATATTTGATACTGTATCAATCAACCAAGTTGTCAAATAAATCTCTGCCAACTTTGCTAGGCTATCTGGGATAAAAAGACAATTTACATCCCTATCAACCATGAGAAGATCCACTCTGAGCAGATGCGATAGGGTTTTCTCTCCCTCACTCTGGTACGAGTTTCCCTGAATGTACTGGAACGCTCGGACGTTCCTGCCAGGAATACCGATGAGGCTGGCAATGCCGTAGTTTCACCGGGAAGATGTGAAGGTGAGCGAGGAAGTCTTCAGTGGCTGACAATTACAGAGCGAGGTGGGGAGAATGGTGATGTTTTCAGATCGTAAAAATTGAAACCTTGCACTTTTCCTTTTTTTTATTGGATCGTCTAAGAATATATTGAGACGATGCCGTATCCTTACACTCCCAGATGACTAGCCGGGCGCGAGACGGCAGTCGGTATACTGGCCGTCAAATGAGATCAATGAAGCGCGACGCATCCAAACGAGAACTCAATAATTCCTTTTTATTTGCTGAAGAGACATACCTTCCCCGTGGAGGACTTCAGCCCCTCCTCGCGGTTCAGTGTCACAAAGAAAACTACCTTTTTTGACAGAAAAGGAGTGGAAGACTGAGGCTCTTAGAGAGAGGGACAGTGAAGTAATAGAGAAGTGTGTGGTGTGGGGGGGAGGGGGGGGGGGTCGGGAAGAATGAAACAGCAAAAAGATAAAATGAGGTAAACAAGTAAGGAAGAAAAAGCTGGAACAACAAACGACAAGTCTATGCTGCAGGGGGATGTGTTTTGGTGCAACAAGCCCCTTAGAAGCTTGAGCACCATTTCCTACCATTAAAGAGGCTTCGCCGTGTGATCCAATGTTTTTGGGATGTGATCCAATTATCGCCGGTGTTGTGACTCACTCTCTGTTGCGTTTTTCAGAGGTTCCAGAGGCTGTGCAAACACTGAACCACCGGAGGTGTCAACGGCAGAGTGGCGGCCGCTGAGTTAAACGGCTTGTTTGCCTGGCTGAGTGGCATACGTCTCTCTCTCCAATTGGAAGGTTGTCGGAAATATGAATCAATGTATGGTAGGACGATGGACACAAACTAGTGGAGGAACGCCTTGATTTCTTATTGACTTGTTTTGAGCCGGACGGCTGAAAAAGACGGTTCTGCTGCCTCGTCTTGAAGAAGCATTTTAATCCAACGTGGCCCACTGATTTCAGACACAGGTCCTAAAGGTTATTTTAGGTGAGATTTTAGAGGTATTAGTTGGGTGGAAATGGTAGTCTCTCTCTCTCTCTCTCTCTCTCTCTCTCTCTCTCTCTCTCTCTCTCTCTCTCTCTCTCTCTCTCTCTCTCTCTCTCTCTCTCTCTCTCTCTCTCTCTCTCTCTCTCCTCTCTCTCTCTCTGTAGTGCTCTCTCTCTCTCTCTCTCTCTCTCTCTCTCTCTCTCTCTCTCTCTCTCTCTCTCTCTCTCTCTCTCTTCCTCTCTCTCCTCATCTCTCTCTCTCTCTCTCTCTCTCTCTCTCTCTCTCTCTCTCTCTCTCTGGCAAATTTTCTGAATCATCGTTTCCAGCCGGTACAGGCTTAATAACTACAGATATAAATTACAAAATGGTCTTACACACACAGTGTTTTCCTCTGTGTGTGTGTGTGTGTGTGTGTGTGTGTGTGTGTGTGTGTGTGTGTGTGTGTGTGTGTGTGTGTGTGTGTGTGTGTGTGTGTGTGTGTGTGTGTGTGTGTGTGTTTACAGGCACTTGAAGACTCTTTCAGACTCTTTTTCAGACTCTTTCATCTTACCTACAGCCACTTTAATGAGCAGGTATGGGCTTTTGGTGCGTTGTCCTCAACAACGCTAAACAAATACATCCAGGATCCAACCCGGAGCATTCCGGATGGGATTCAAACGCCCCCTTACAACTACTAACCACTAAAGTCAGGCTAGCCTAACCCCATGAGGCAGACGAAAAGAAAAAGCATTGAGTGAGCAGTCTGTGGGGCGTCAACCAAACCACCACCGTCAACACAACCACCACCACAAGCCAACACCACCCAGCAGCCCCACTGCCACCACCATCTCCACACACCACCACCACCAACCCTGTTACACACTGACTGCGCAACAGTTACATTATTCCTCTGGGTAGTGAGCATGTAACCTGCAGTCTATCCCTGCGGGGTGCGAAGAACTTGGAGTATGTTCCTATACTTTCCCTTGATGCAATCTTAGCTATCTAGGGGGTTAGCTGAGAGGTACTCACCCCAGGTCTCCAACCACTGCGTGCAAACAGCTCTCTCTCCCTGACGCTCTCACCGACGCGCCAAGAGCGACGTGTTTCCATCGAGTTAGGTTCAACCACTCAGTCTCACCTGTGGAAGCACCTCCAGAGCCTCTCCACTTAGTCTCACTTCCCGAGACTCACCTGTAGACTCAACAGCGCCCCCTCTGTGTGATGTCAGTACTGACCCTAAACAGGAGCACACTAACACCAACCCTAATCGTAACAATCACCAACACCACTGCCGCCAACACCACCACCACCGTCACCACCACCACCACCACCACCACCACCACCGTCACCACCAACACCGCCGCCACCACCAGCCCCACCAGCAGCAGCCTTATACGCAGTCGTCGGAAAAGTGCCTGCAGGGCAGTATCGCCAACATGGCTGTAGCTTCAGGTGGAGGATGGCTGTGAGCTGTGTCAGGACTTAGCGGCCTGGAGAGCGGAGGAGCGACAGGGCTTAAGAGGCCAGACGGAGGGTGAGAGAGTGACTGGCTAAGCAGTGGAGAAAGTGGGCTGGAGTTTGTTTGCATCGTGGTCCCAGAGAGAACGCTGATTTATTTAGAGGTAGACAAACACGCAGGCTGGCTGACGTATGTGTGCGTAATCACACACACACACAGACACGCATATACACACACACACACACAGATGCTCACACACCCACAAACGCTTACACACACACACACACACGTACGTAAATACACAAAAAAACTGGCAATTTCCTCTCTCTCTCTCTCTTCCTCTCTTTCTTTGTCTCTCTCTCCATTTTTCTTTTTCCTTCTACTCTTCTAGTCCTCCCACTCCTCAACCTCCCATCCTCAGGCAAAGTAGCAGGCAGAGGGAGGGCGGGTTCCCCCTTCCCCCCCCCCCTCCTCACAGTGGTCAGCAGGAACAGGATGAGCTGGGAGAAAGAGAGACAGAGAGCAAGAGAGAGGGAGAGGGAGACAGGGAAAGAAAGATAGAGGGAAAAGTGAGGGAGAGGGAGAGAGTGAGGTATAGAGGAGGAAGAGAGAGTTAGAGAGAGAGAAAGAGCTAGTGTGGGGGACGTTTACAGAAAGGAAGTAAGAGAGTGGGAGAGAGAGTGAGCGAGATTAAGAGAAAAGGAAAAATAGCGAGAGAGAGAGGAGAGTAGAGGAGGAGAGAGAGAGTTAGAGAGAGAGAAAGAGCTAGTGTGGGGGACGTTTACAGAAAGGAAGTAAGAGAGTGGGAGAGAGAGTGAGCGAGATTAAGAGAAAAGGAAAAATAGCGAGAGAGAGAGAGAGAGAGAGAGAGAGAGAGAGAGAGAGAGAGAGAGAGAGAGAGAGAGAGAGAGAGAGAGAGAGAGAGAGAGAGAGAGAGAGAGAGAGAGAGAGAGAGAGAGAGAGAGAGAGAGAGAGAGAGAGAGAGAGAGAGGGAGCGAGATCTAGAGTAAGGGAGAGCGAGCGAGAGAGCGAGCGTGAGACAGCGAGAGAGAGAGAGCGTGACAGCGAGCCAGCACGCCATCATTATTGAAATACATTACACACTCAAAATGGAGCCGCTGGAGCAAGGCTGCTGTGGACTTAATTACTGGAGGAGTGGCGTTGCGGTCGGAGCTCCCTCTCTCCTTTTAATGGTTCCTACGCTCCCTGACCACACGCTGTCCCATTGAGGACCGGGCGGATACCTGCAGCTCTCCGCTTTATTACCCCCCCAAGCCTCTGCAAACACCTCTCTCTCCCTCCTGCTCTACCTCTCTCGACCTCCAGCTCTAGTATTCTCTCTCTACCTCTCTCCCTCACTCTCTACCTCTCTCTCCCTCCAGCTCTATAGCTCTCTCCAACTCTCTCTCTCTTCAGCTATAAAGCTCTCTACCTCTCTCTTCCTCCAACTCTCTCTCTCTGTCAGCTCGCTCTC
>OLKM01002293.1:15000-37500 GCA_900291075.1 Melanogrammus aeglefinus | reverse complement strand
CTGAATGAATTTGGATTAACCTCATCTTGTATGCATGGGTATATGCTGTCTCTTCTTGTACGGACGGTTGCGGTTCAACATTCCATTTCCCTGGGGGACACCGTGGGTTCACCTCATGAATGTATCAGCCCTGATGCAGGCCGGCCGGGAGGCCACCAGGTAGCATCAGCATGGGGTGGAGAGCAACGTAGCGCGTGCTGGTGTGGAGAAAGCAGCAGGTGTTTTGTAAGGATCCAGGTTCCATCGGCGGGGAAAGCTCTGTGGAGGTCTGTGGTTCATGGGGCAGAACAAGTAGGATCTGTCTGCACCAATATATAAAGGTGTGTGTGTGGGAGAGGAGGGGATCAGGATGGACTTAGGGGCTGGCTGTGGCTAAGAAGGGTTATGGGATTGGGACATAGAGGAATATGGTCGCTAAGACTGATGGCAGGGTTCCGTTCTGCGGTGGCTGATGTGTGGGTTGGTGGGCCGCTTCCTGGAAGGATGGTAGGATGGATTGAGAGACTAGATGACTGTGTGTGTGTGTATGATTGTGTGTCAAGTGTGTGTGTGTGTGTGTGTGTGTGTGTGTGTGTGTGTGTGTGTGTGTGTGTGTGTGTGTGTGTGTGTGTGTGTCAAGTGTGTGTGCGTGTGTGTGTCTGTATGTGTGGCTGCAAGTGTGCCTCCTCTCTCTCTCTGATTTTTATTAGAACAAATATTTCAGCCTCCTCATATCTTTCATTAAAGTTCCACTTTTAGACCTTTCTCCTGACAGAAAGTCAAGCACCAGAGTTTCCCATTTAATGTAAACAAAGCTCAAATCAATTACAGCCTGAAATCCTTAAAAGCTTCAGTAGCCAAGGGTGTGTGCGTGTGAGTGCGTCCAAGTATTTTACACTGGACGGTTAGAGATCCACTTGTCTTATAAATTGAGGGCATTTAACCTGTCCGTTGCTTGTATGCAATTTCTTCTTCCAGGTTATCTGAGGTATCTTACATTTCCAGCCAATAATGCTGGTGTGTGCTTTAAAGGTCATGGAAGACCTCCAGACAGCCCAGACACCACTGTGAACTCAATTAAAGATAAGAGAGACTCTGAGAGAAAGTGGTAGAAACAGAGAGAGGGACATAAAGGGAGAGGGAGAGGGAGAGGGAGAGGGAGAGGAGAGAGAGAGAGAGAGAGAGAGAGAGAGAGAGAGAGAGAGAGAGAGAGAGAGAGAGAGAGAGAGAGAGAGAGAGAGAGAGAGAGAGAGCATGGGAGTCAGTAAGCACAGAGTGTACTCTCTGTCTCCTCGGTGCCACTCTCGTCTTGTTCGTGTCTCGTCTGATAGGTCGGAGGGACGACCCCAAACCACTATGGCACCAGGCTCGGACACAACCAATCCAAAGCATGCCCTGAGGGGCGTGGGCGGGAGTCAAAGATAGATGAACCAATGTGTCACGACGACAGGGCATTACATCGTCTGCATTGCCCGCTTCACCTCAATAAAGAGGGAGAGGCAGGGGCTGCGGGGGGGGGGGGGGGACTGTCTGGTTTGACCTCATTCATGCTGCCCAGGTATAATAATTGAGACGTGAAATACTGCTAGTAATTGAGAAGGATATTAAAAAGGGTGTGCTGACTTTGTGTGGGACATACAATGGTCACACAGTTAAAATGACAGAGAGTAAAAAGACAGGGTCATTTATCACAGTTAGAGAAAACATTTTTACAGTATAATCCGGTTATGGAGAATGCACTAGCCGTGAAATTTGCTGCTGCTGCTGCCGGCTGCACAGCCCATAATATGCTGTAATACGCACACATAGGAGCCTATGATAGTGATACTCATACAGTACATACAGCGGGTCATAAATAATGTGTTTTATTTGAGATCATTAATGATCAGGTAGAGGTTAGACATCTTGCTCAAGGTTACCTTCACAGGGTGGGCATTATTATTGCAACATGGAGATGTTTACTGTAAACCAGTATTAAAGACAGAAACATGATTAGATTAATAATGTACAATTACTTGTTTATGTATGGCAAATGGATCCACAACTGATGATAGGTATATAAATAATATATATGAACTTCATATATACACTAAATATATAGGCAAATATAATACGGCCACTAATCCTAGAAAAGTGTGTTATAGAATGTATACATTCTCCAAGATTTAGCACAGACCCACACAGACAGACCCAAACACACACACACACACACACACACACACACACACACACACACACACACACACACACACACACACACACACACACACACACACACACACACACACACACACACACACACACACACACACACACACACACACACACACACACACAACCACAAAGACAAATGCATACAAAGGCGCACACACATTAACCATTGAGAAGCAACCACACATTCTCAGGGGACACACATTGAGGCGTAGGCATACACAAAGACACAGGCACAGTCTCACAGATGCACAGACAAACACACACACAGACACGTACCCAGGAGTCCGCGTGTGTTGCGTACACAAACGCAGCCAGGTTGTGTTACATCATTGATTTTCCGTGTGCATAAGAGGGGAGTGTGTCCACCGTCCCTGCCATGGTGTCAGCAGAGCCAAACCAACAAACCTAATGGCTTTTAGTACATGAAACAGGATCTGGGGCTGACATGTGTCTGGGAGAAGGATAGAGTGCTTTAAAAGCTGCAATAGCTCTCGCTCTTTCTTACACCAAATCACTTGTGTGAGAGTCAAAACATCACTGGAGTTTCTTGTTTTTCAACAGGATAATGTATTGTATTCTGGCAGCCATGCTATTGTTCAATGACTTTGCTATGATACCGTACATGGCTGCTGTTATTCAAACATTTTGGTTGAGATGATTTTTCCGAAACTTTGACGAATTACAGTGAGTTCAGATACAGGCCAGGTAAAACGGTAAAGCGGTAAAGGCGCTGTCTTGCTCTGAGAAACCACTGGTATTCTTCAGGCTTTGGAGATCAAACCCAGTACCCTTCATATCCCAAGCCACTCTTAGCCACTCCACTATTCCACTGATATTCTGCACAATTATTTATAAAACTCTCTGGTGAAAGTCTTAATTCTACCAGCTTATTGGGTTCCAATATGGGATGGCGAGAGAATTTTCCAAGAAATAATAGGAATTAAAGAAAATGAAATGTTATTTTAAAGCCCCTTTAAGTTGTTTTCCTGGTAGAAGTATTAACAAGAACAAAGACTGAGTTTTTAATCGTGATCTTCACTGCCTCAGAAAATCGCATTGAACATTTTGTGTGCGCAGGCTTTCATATATTGAGGATACAAAGTAGGGGAGACGCGGCTGTTGGTTGGAAAAACAGTCGATTGAAAACGTCTCATAGATAAAATAATATGATAGATTTTTCCCTTCTGTGAAGTGCTCAAGTACAGCAAAGCATTTGAAAGATTGTGCATCTCCAAGCCTGGGAGAATTTCAAAGTGTGATAACTTCCTTGTGACTGATTAAAGCATTTATAGTTTGCTGAACCAAATTACGACGCATGGCATCCTATAATATTGGCCACACATTTCTGTCGGCTTCGATTCATATTGAAATTCCAAGAAGTCTACTTAAAAAATAGCGATGAAGCGAATCCTGGCGTTAAGAAAGCTCTTTGAGAGGAAAAAGCTTCCCTATATACGTCCTACATGCATCCTTTATCTCTCTTTTAAATAATAAAAGGTTTTACCCTTCACTGATCATCTTTAACTACTGTGGCCATATTCTTATTGTCCCTCAGAGCAATATTGCCACGAATACTCACTCACTAAAGCAGTGTACAAAAATAATCTGCAGTCATTTCAGTATTGTACTGGCAGCCAGAAAGTTCCGGCTGAGGCAAAGATGTGTAATGATGTGTAGTGCAGCCTATGTACCGAAGGCTCTGTGGTGTGTAGGTACAACAGCATTGTGGAAACAGTGTCATGGTCAAATACACACGGACACACGGATGATTTCTTTCATTCGAAGCACAATGCTAACTTCATCTATATAATGGTCTTTTTTTGGATATGCCTCCGTGAAAGTGAAGGCTTTTAATGAATGGATTTCCTCGCTTAATAATTTAATTGGCCCCACGAACGCAGGTAGGCATGCACGCTCAAACACACGCACACAAACACACGCAAACACGCACATCTTTTCAAACTGTGATCGTGACCAAACGTCTCTGTGGGAGGAGCAGGCTGGCCTAGCAATGAATCATTTGTGGGCTTGGCTTCAATGAATGGATCACCCACATGTGTTATTTACTAGCTAAATAGTCATTATGTGTTCCTGGAGGGATAAACAAGATGACGCAGGAAAAACAGGACATTTTTTAAGCCAGTATTGTTACGTCCGCCAAGGAGGTAATGTTTTCGCCCGTTCTGTGAGTCTGTCTGTGAGTCCATCTGTGTGTCTATTGGTCTTTGCGTAAGATACCTCCAATTATTGGAGATAGGCCAATCTGATCCCTTGGTGAAGGCATGTGCTCTACTCAGCGCCATTTCTGTTTGTGTTGTATATTAACTGTTGGTTTATGATAAGAGAAAGAGTGAATGATCCTACTGATCATCCAATGGATTGTGTATGTGTGTGTGCGTGTGTGGGTCTGTGTGTGTGCGTTCCTGTGTGTGCATGCCCTTGTCAGTGCAGGCCATCCAACTCTATGCCTTTGAACATGATTCAAATCCATAATTCATTGCATGACAACGTGTCAAAAGATGCCGCTAGTCGCAAAAAACAAGACAACATCCACCTCTGACGCTACTTTGAAACCCACTCGTTCCTTATAGATCCTGGTTATGTATTCCTCATCGGCTTACAATACAGCAGCATGCTTGGTCAACAAGGCAATACTCATTTTGACAGCTGCATTTGAGTGCTAGGATCCTCTGTAATTCTCTCCAGTGTACCGCTAACAACTCTGAGGCATAGCCACTTTGTACTCACCACTGCGAGAGCTAGCATGCCGCAATTAGGGGTTATTCACTTTATTGTCATTTTCCGGCGGTCTGGGAGGGATCCCCTGCTGGCCTGTGTGAGGAGCGGGGAAGGGGGGCTACCGGGGGGCGAGGGGGAGTAATTGCCAGCGGGTGAGTCTGTGTGAGAAAAATGAAAATAACGGTGTTGCTAATTTCCCCGGCACGTACGCCACCGTCGTAGCGGGCTAGTGCTTTGTTGGTTGTGTTCATTACAGAAGGTCAGAGCTAATTTAAGACGTTTGCAGAGCGAGTTGTCGGGGGGAGCGGGGGAGTGGGTATGGGGGTGTAGTGTGGTCTACCGAGGAGGAACGATACAGAGACGCTGTGGTGAGGAGAGATACACACAGAAGCACACACAGTCACACACACACAGTCAAACAGACACATCCTCGCACACGCAAAATATAAATGTTCTGCAAATGGTCTTTGATTTACTGTCACTGCGGTCCATTTGACATGGCCCTGAGGCACACTTTGGAACTCACGTAATGTCCCTTATCGCACATGTAAAACGCTGTTGTCTATGTTTAAGTGGAAAGGAAATGCATCGGTTGTCTTTGCTAAATCTGTCAAAACATGCAAAAGGGCCTTATTTGCATATCTTTATCAGCTGGTTGCACACGTGTCAGAACAATCCCTTTCATCAATTTTTTTTACTCGAATCCACAATTTGCAGCAAAAGGTGTTTGATTCAGAGCGTAGCCCTTGTGAATAAAAGTATGAACCTCTTAATTCTCCCAACCCTCCGTTGCAAAGGCGTCCCTCTTTTATAACAACAATAAGTAAAACCGGCAGAAAAGGTTTGAATACAAAAAACTAGCAGGGAAAATCAAGGTTCCTTTGCGGTCCCTGTACACGGCCCCTGTGTGTGTGTGTGTGTGTGTGTGGTGTGTGTGTGGTGTAAGGTGTGTGTGTGTGTGTGTGTGTGTGTGTGTGTGTGTGTGTGTGTGTGTGTGTGTGTGTGTGTGTGTGTGTGTGTGTGTGTGTGTGTGTGTGTGTGTGTTCTATCAGCTCTACTTCACGAGAGTAAAACATGTTTGCTAAAATAACACCTTGAGCGTTGATATGAAGCGTTGAATGCTTAATGGTGAATCGGGCTTCACAAAACGGCGTTCTAAAGGCCGTGGGTTGGCTCTCGCCGGCAGAGCGGGGCCGGTCACACCTTGACACCGGTATGAAACCGTTCAACCCCTTCGACTGCTTTTCCTTGGGCACCAGACACTTTGAAATAACACATCATAAAGACAACAACAACGTGTGTCGCCATAACGCTGTGAGACCCAACTCCACGGGCAGACCACTGAACAAACCGTCCTCTGTTCCCAATTATACGTAAGGCAAGATTTTCCCAAACTGGATGCGTTTAATTACAGCTCCATGATTACCGTGTAACGGCGTGGCTGTGACAAAACTGTAACATGATTGATTTTCCCGTCGACAGAGCTGAGGGACCATTTGTACCTGTCCCGGGCTACAATTACCCACCACTGTGTTCTCCACGGATACTCTTACACTATTTATGAGACCCCAGCCCATACAGTACATATTATGGGATGCATATTTTTTTTTAAGTGTACATTTAACCCTAAACCTTACCCCATGTTTAGTTTATCCAATCCAGTGCCTGAATGTTCTTTTGTTGTAGTTATTCATTAATATATTGTATTTTTTCTGTAGTTCATAATTATGTTTTAACATTTTAACATACCTTAAATGTATATTTTTATATACTGTATATGTCTATATATAGACCTATATATAGACAGTATATATATGGATAGCCAATACAGGAATCAGAAAACAAGTTGGGAGGAGTTCCGTTCGTTCCAATTCAATGAGCCACGCGTTTTCATTGAAGTGCTCGTCCAGTTAAACGGCTCTCCTGTCTATCATTTAGACATCGTGCGGACCCCTCCCCTGCTCTATGAACACTGCCTCCTGTGTGTGGGTAGGTGGGGGATGTCAATTATGAATCAGTGTGGATCTTTGGAGGACAGTCTCCTGAGTCATAGTTCTGCTTTATAGCCCATAAAAAAAGTGTAATCAGACAAAGTGAATACACAGAACATATTGTACTTCTCCTACTTGTTTTCCGCCTCACTTTTCATTTCATTCTGATGAAAGTGTTTATTAACTGAATGTTAATGTTCTTCATCTACAACTGAAGTAGGAATGTGACTAACATCGTTACACTGTAATACCCACTATTATAATGTGTTTCAAGGAGCAGCATATTGGACTGGGGAACATGTTTTAGCAACCACAATGTGTTGTGGCAGGAAGCCATTGCCTGGGCATCTTTGGCTGGACTCCTGAATGTCTAAAAGTGTTTGGTTTCCTGCAGCTTTTCATTCATGAAGAGGTATCGATGCACTGGTATATTCATTTGTTTACACTCCAATACTTCTATTTTACATTTCCCTTGTAAATCATGTTCTTTTAATGGCTTTAAATGATTGTCCTTTAAATGTATTTACAATATAAATCCAGCCTATGGAAAGCACTATAAGAGGTTTCTGTGTTTGAAGAGTGCTATATAAATAAAACGTCCCTGGCCTTACCTATACCACGCTGGTCTACGTGGGTGGTAAAGCTGACAGGTAGAAATTATTTGTCTAATTTGCCTACATCTTGGGGGGCTTGTCTGCCATAATCATTTTGTTGCATATGTCCTCAAAGTCAGCATGCCATCAGATTGCCCCACTGCACGCACACACACACACACACGCACACACGCACACACAGCACGCATCACACTGCCCCACTCACGCACACACACACACACACACGCACACACGCACACACGCACACACGCACACACGCACACACGCACACACGCACACACACACACACACACACACACACACACCCTTAGAAAGAAAGACTGCCTCTCTACCTAATTAACAACAAACAAACAACGCACTGCGGCCAGCATTTCCCTGCAGTTTATCACTCTGTAAGCGCACACACACACACACACACACACACACACACAGACATACACACATACAAATGCAAACACACACACACAAACACACACAGAAGCACACATACACTGCTGTCATTAGAACGCAGGGGGCGAGCGGCATCAATTGAGAGAAAGAGAGAGAGGGGGGAAGAGAGGGAGTAAATTGCCTGTAAATTGGTTTCATTACGAGTAATACAATTAAAAGAACAAGAGAGGGGAGAGTTCGCTTGTAAAAAAGGAAAAACCTAACACTCTGCCCACAAGGAGAAAGGGAAAATGTCTTGAATCGGTTCTCATTTGGACATGAATTTGAATGTGTCTCTCACGTCCTTCCTCCTCCTCCTATATTTATACAGGGTTTTATTGGACAACGTACCTGAAATTTGAAAAATTATAATAATTTTACTCACTCAAGCTTTTTTCAAAGCACTTATTGGGTTTTTCGCACATAGTTCAGTCACATGGCCCCCTACTCTCCCTGCTATTGGTGGTTCAAGACAGACACAATTGACTGATGGAGTGCTGACTGGCCCGACGCTGCCTAAACTGGCCTTACAATCAAACCCCACGCTGCCCAAACTAGCCTTACAATCAAACCCTTGCTCAGAGTCACAAAATGATGGTTGCGATATAGGTCTGAATACTGGAGACAATTGGGTTGGTTTTCGAGGGTTTGTTGATTTTTCTTGCATGTTTAGTACTTGAGAATGCAATCGGAACATCTCGGAGGGGCTAACATGCTAGCTAAACACGTATCAGTGTTATCAAATATGCAATAAACTATGATTTTCTGTCTTGCAATTGATGCTAGATCAAAGAAGAGGGGGAATCAAAATCTCAGTTGTTCCAGTTTTTGGGACGTGACAGTTTTGAAGTTCTACTATTAGGCAGTTAAGTGCAGCTTTACTGTTTTGCTAAGATCGGGGTTTGGCCAAGGCTTACTTTTTAACAGTTTTTACTTAATTGCGACATACATTAATTATTAAACAAAATAAAGTCTGCACACCTTTTACCCTGTAGAAATTCAAAAACTATGCTTAAAAGAAAAAAAAAAATTATACTAACAACTTTCTTATCTTTTCTGCCGCAGGGAACAGACTTTACGAAAGACCCGACTATAGAAAAGTAAAGGAATATAATTAAGAGCGAGACAGAGGGTGTGAGCGAGAGAGGGAGAAATACAAAGGTAATGTGCATACCGACAGACTGAGAAGAATAGGGTGAGATAGAGATTAAAAAAAAAACTGAGTGAGAGAACAAGTCCTGGAAATAGGAGTGTGACCAGATGGCAGGAGATGATATGGCCCCGGAAAAATGAACATCAAAGAAAAGTTCAACGGGTGAGCGACATAAAAGAATGAAAAGTAGCACGCGAGAGATCAACGCTTCGTCGCCAACGCTCTCTCTAGAGCGTTGTAATGTCCTTGCATCACAATATGTAAAGGTCAGGGTTAGGCAAATGAAGCCAGCAGTGACAGATGCATCTGCATACCTAAATAGTCGTCACGCTTTTATTTTTTCAAATGTTTGTAGTGCGGATATTTTGTGCATTGAACAAATGCTGACACATATAAAGGAAGCGGCGCAGGAAGCATCGGGATAGAAGGAGAGTGTGGAGCTGTAAAGACTGCTTTGTGTTATGGATGGAAGATAAAGAGTCTTTGTAGCGTGCTGAGCTCCCAGGTAGACTGCTGCGTCTTTAGTGCTTTATCTTAAATTGGTGCTTAGATTTCCCAACACGCGTCCAAAACCATCCACACAATTACACTTACACACACACAGTGGAACAACAACAACACAGTGGACACAAGCACGTACACGCACGCACATGCGTGCGTGTGCCACGCGCGCACACAAACACACACCCAAAGGACAATTCCCCATATCTAGAGATCTGCATTGGTAATGTAGTTCTGTTTAAGCACATCGTGTAGTGTATATAAACTATCACTGAAGCAAGTTATTTATTCAACGTTTTTTCTTTTGTACATTCAGAGTGTTGTCTCTGCATTTTCAACATAAAAGCTTAGCATCAAACATATTCCGCTGCTTCACTCTTGCCCATACTTTCATTATAACAGGTTCTATAGTTTAGCCTCAATGTAAGAAAACAGCTTACTTGCACGGTCGCTCAAGTGCCAGTAGTTAATTGCACTTATTTGCATTCATGTTACAATCTGCGGCCATTTGTCGCCAGTCAAGCTCAACATTAAGTCCTCAAACTTTAATTGTGTCCTTAACATAACGGCGGCAGCCATGTGTGCTTCAATCCATAAAAGCTCTAATTCCCAGCGTTGGGAAACGGCTATGTTCTGCCATTTGCAGAAAAGGCCCTGTGGTTGTATTTTGGCTCATGGATTTATTTATTTATTACCGCCAAAAATAGAGGGGATATTGAAAAGAAGTGCACTTGGTGGTGGGTTTAATCCAAAGCAATTTTATAATACTTTGAGTGTGCATACATAATTGGGCTGACCCCCGCATGGGTGGTTCGACCCCGGTGGGAATCAAACCCGTGCCGTTCTTGACCAGTTGATCAAGAGCGAAAAAACTCAAAAGTAAGAATCTAAGAGTGAAACCGCAATTGATTCAGAAATGTTACACTGAGGACCATCAAACATTCAATATTCGAGTCAGGATGGTTGTCGGTTCAGGCTCAACTCAACTGTCACCTGGAGCCTGATGCGTTTACAATGCCCAGTGTGCACCTCAAGGGTTCATCACCCTCTGACCCCATGGCCTCAAATTAACTGAGGGTATTCCTCCCACACAAACGTAAATCTTTTCCCCAAATTTGGATCAAAAGGAGGATTGATGAAGCGATGAAGGCATGCTTGAATGGCAGGCTGAAAGAAGAAGCACCATCAGATTTAGAATTCCAGAAGCATCTCTTTCTATCGTGACAGGGAAAAAACACACACAACCTGGAGGCTGACAGGGGCTTCAATGTCAGAGAGGCAACCTGACAGAAGAATGACTTTTAGCACTATCTGGGGAAAAAAACAGAACAAGATGAGGGAATACAATAACATGGTCCTGCTCATTCCGTCTGTCCTTGACGAGCGAGAAAATGATTGAAGCACGAGGATTTCTATTGTGAGAAGGTATGCGTCCACGTGATTGCGTATGTGTGCCAGGCGTGCGTGTGCATATGCATTTGTGGGTGTGTTTGTGATTAAAAAGCAATATTAATCCCAACTGCACCTAACCAAAGAAATGTCATGCAATCAAAAATCTATTCAAGATAATGTGGAGGTGGCGGCAGGGCGAGTTGTATCCTGAGAGAGAGAGAGAGAGAGAGAGAGAGAGAGAGAGAGAGAGAGAGAGAGAGAGAGAGAGAGAGAGAGAGAGAGAGAGAGAGAGAGAGAGAGAGAGAGAGAGAGAGAGAGAGAGAGAGAGAGAGAAGTATTCATGTTGCAGTTGGAGGGGAACCGCCACCCTCTGCCTCATCTTCCTCATCATCTCTTCCTCCTCCTCCTCCTCACTTGGTACAGGAGGGTGGAGAACATGTGGGAAGCTTTTTGATCCAGAATAAACTGCTGATTCCTACACAGTATTAGTGATGAACACAGGCCGAGAGAGACGGAGAGAGAAAGAGAAAGAGAAAGAGAAAGAGAGAGAGAGAGAGAGAGAGAGAGAGAGAGAGAGAGAGAGAGAGAGAGAGAGAGAGAGAGAGAGAGATGGAGCCAGAGACATAGACGGAGACAGAGAGAGGGGAGGGAGCGTGTCTCACGGGACCCATCAGGTGAGTTAGCGGCAGGTGTTGTCAATATAGTAATTACCTGTCTACTCTTTCCACCACGACGGCAGCTGGGCCCGCGGGGAGGGAAGAATGAACCGCCTAATAAAGGTGGTCAGACGCTGCGTGGGATCAGGTGATTTTGCTATTAGCTCCACGATAAAAATGTGCACATACTGTGGTGGCTCCAACCCGACAGCGGCTTCAGTGCATTTCGCTGTGGTGAGCCAAGACAATGAGCGCATGATTCAAAAAAGGGCTACCACGTACCACCTTTCAATGCTATGGCTCAAACACACAGACGAGGATGCATTTTACCTCCCTTCACCCCTTCCTACCCCCTTAGAGAGAGAGAGAGAGAGAGAGAGAGAGAGAGAGAGAGAGAGAGAGAGAGAGAGAGAGAGAGAGAGAGAGAGAGAGAGAGAGAGAGAGAGAGAGAGAGAGAGAGAGAGAGAGAGAGAGAGAGAGAGAGAGAGAGAGAGAGAGACAGAGAGAGGGGAGGGAGCGTGTCTCACGGGACCCATCAGGTGAGTTAGCGGCAGAGAGTGCAAGAGAGAGAGTGCGAGAGAGAGAGAGAGTGCGAGAGAGCGTAATGGCGCTTTTCCACTACACCTTTCCAGCGCGACTCGCCTCGACTCGCCTCGCCTCGGTTCTTTTTGCGTTTCCACTAGGGAAAGTACCTGGTACCAGGTACTATTTTAGTACCTGCTCTGGTGAGGTTCCAAGCGAGTCAAGCCGGTACTAAAATGTGACGTCGACACACTGCTGGCCGCCGATTGGTCAGAGAGTGTCGTCACTCGTCTCATCTTCGGTTCATCATACTGCTGTATGTACGGCTTCCAAAACTCTCCTGTACTTTTCTGTTGTGTTTTGTCTCGCCGCCTGCAGCCTTTTCTGACTATCTTCTTTTGCTTTGTTTGTGACAAAAAGCCACAGAACGAGCAGCAAGTACAACCACTGCCTCCATGTCCTCCATTGTTCGTCTTTGCATATGTTTGTTGTGTCACGCAGTGTTCAGAACAAGGGCTACCACGTACCACCTTTCAATGCTATGGCTCAAACACACAGACGAGGATGCATTTTACCTCCCTTCACCCCTTCCTACCCCCTTAGAGAGAGAGAGAGAGAGAGAGAGAGAGAGAGAGAGAGAGCGAGAGCGAGAGCGAGAGCGAGAGAGAGAGAGAGAGAGAGCGAGAGCGAGAGAGTGCAAGAGAGAGAGTGCGAGAGAGAGAGAGAGTGCGAGAGAGTGCGAGAGAGCGTAAGAGAGAGCGCAAGAGAGAGAGAGAGAGAGCGAGAGCGAGAGAAATATACGAGGATGACAGCGAGGGCCGACAGCCCTCGCGGGGGCCTCCTGGTTGAGGGTCTGAAGCAGCAGATCTGAGGGAGAGATGAAGCGGCGAGAGAGGAGAGAGGAGGCCGTTGTGTGCTATCGGGATCCCGCCGCTGCGTCCGAGTCCTTCGTGCTGTGATGTGATATCCAGCACGGCCGGATCAATCGATGGCTCCACCACTTCCCCCCCGCCACTACCTTCCTGCCGTTCCCCATGGCTGTCACGGTGTCCCAACGCCCCGGCCCTGTTGTGACAGCCTCCAGTTGCAGAATATCTTCTGCTATGTGCGTGTCCGTTGCGGAGCGGTCCGGGAGGCCATGCTCAAGCTATCGGGCGGGGGGCGGATAAGTTTTCCGTCCCGGACCACAGCAGTAATGTACACACGACGGCTTGGTCTTCGGGCAAATCAATCTGCAGGGTTGGTTGTATAGAGTACAACAGATATGGAAGTGTTTAGGAATGGACACAATAAGATTACTGAAGTAAAATATAGGGAGAAACACACAGCCCAGCTTGTGCGTGTGGAATACTTAGTCATTTCAAGTATGAAGATGGTTTGCATTTTTAACGCCTCAGGCTTTTGTATTGTACAAAATATCCAAAGCTTTGAGCTGCTTCCTGTTATCTTGATTTGACTAATATAAATGACAGACACCTGAGATGTGTGATGGCACTGTAACACCTGCACCTTGGATCAATGTAAACAAGAAGCTAATTAACACTAATTCCCGCCCACACGCAGACACAAACACACACGCTCACAAACGCAATCAAACCCAGACACACCTCGATACACGTACACACTCAGCACACCCATTCAAAAAACACACCCAAATATATCACACCCACACCACACACACACCCCGACAGACACACACAGTCCAACACACACTGACACATTGACAACTCAAACACATACACGCTCTCTCCAACCGCTGCCGGCCTCCTCCCTGACACACACACACCCACGCACACACACCCACACACACACACACCCACGCACCCGCACGCACACACATGCACACGCACACACACACACATGCACACGCACACCACACACACATGCACACGCACACACACACACACGACACACGCACCCGCACGCACACACATGCACACACACACACGCACACCCACACACACACCTATGTTCATCCAGGTAGTTTTCCCCATGGAGGTGCACTATTTAGGTATGTGGTTTCACCAGCGCAGCACTGGACCCTCGATAACCAGGCTGCTCCATGTGGAGGTGAGCGCTGGTCTCCCTCCTGCTTCCCCTTCTGACTCATCAGGATGAGACACTCTGCTGCTCCCTGCGTCTCAGCAGCAGCATGCACTTTCTACAACGCTTTCCTCCAGGGCTGCAGAACGGGCGGTGAACCAACGGCGGACAGGGAATAGGATGCAAGGGTTTGCCTCGGTTGCGTTGCGATCGGATATGACGTGTAGCGTCTTACCACACTGAGTATGTATATTTCTTAGCATGCGTGGTTTCCATTGGGAATAAAACACATTTAAATGAGGATTGGATTCATTAAAACAACTTCAAATGAATACATTTAGCTAATGCGGGATGTAAACAAAACCAAGAAAAAGAAAAAGCACAGAGATTTTGATTGCCCTCAGATTCAATTTGTTTGCCAGTAATTCACCATTAAGGCAATTTTCTCTGTTTTCACTGACTATAAAAAATCTGCTATTCCTGGTTTGATGTCCTTAAGTAGGTTTTTTAAACGTCGGCATGAAATGTAAACTTTTTGTTGAAGCAGATACGTCCGGGTGCTCCGGGGCAATGTGAAATTATAATCCCTTAGTGTCTCTCACGATAAACATAATAAATATAGGCTTTTAGGTCTCCCTTCTGCACTTCTAAACAGGAAACCTCTTTTTTTTTTCTACACGCCAGGAAGCCTACATTACGGTTTCCATAGGGATCTCTCTCTCTCTCTCTCTCTCTCTCTCTCTCTCTCTCTCTCTCTCTCTCTCTCTCTCTCTCTCTCTCTCTCTCTCTCTCTCTCTCTCTCTCTCTCTCTCTCCTCTCTCTCTCTCTCTCTCTCTCTCTCTCTCTCTCTCTCTCTCTCTCTCTCTCTCTCTCTCTCTCTCTCTCTCTCTCTCTCTCTCTCTCTCTCTCTCTCTCTCTCTCCCCTTCGTGTGGAAAAACTACCAGCGCATCCTGAGAACCAAAATGGATTTGCCAGGCTTCATTTCAGTCCCCACCAGTGGGACTGCCCCCCATCACACCCCAAGACCCCCCCTCCGGCACCACCACCACCGCCACCACCCAGCCATTCATCCATGAGATGTTCCCTCGGGTGGACCTCCCTCCCCCGTCTCCAAACTGCCATTACCCACCCTCCCTCCCCACACCACCCCCCTGCATATAAAAACTCTCCCTCCAGTCCCCAACTAACCTCCCATCCTCTGCAGTCTCCGGGCCGTTCTGCTCAGAATCACTGATGGCCCTGCAGAGCGGAGGCCGGGGAGGGAGGGAGGGGGAGGAAGGGAGAGGGGGAGGGAGGCGTATCTGAAAGGTCCACTCATGGCAGTTAGTCAATGGCTTGTAGATTTCCCTGATAGCGAGCATGGATTTTATGTTTCGTTGTTTTTTTCTCCGTTGCTCTGTGATTTGTGACAGCATTCCGCTGAGCTTGACCAGACAGCCTTAAAATTCCCCAAAATACCTGAAAATATAACTGTCTGGATGGACTGTGCTATGATGAGCCGATTTATTGGTTGGTAGAAAGGATGAAAAGAGGATGGTGTGTTTTCCACACAGGAAGCCTTCACCGTGGCCCCTTCAGCAGGACAATGAAAATGTCCTGGCCAGACCTCACCGGTTCGTAGACAAGGGACAATTAAACTAATAAATTAATTCGGGGAGACCACGACAAACACAGGGCTAAATTATTTAGCTGTAAAAAAAAAGAAAAAAAGCTCTAAACTCTACTGCTGAAGCTTTGGTCGCATAAAACTGCCCATAACACCATTAAACTCTTTCCCCTCCAGGCCAGGAGTAGAAGGAGACAGGTCAATTAATCTGTGATCTGTCGGCCGGAATATCTATGTTCTTGGTTCAACGCCCAAAGTCCACACGTCCAACCTATAGGTCTCCATGAGCAGGAACCTTTTCCCCCTTACCTGCGCGTGAATGACTCACGAAAATGACGAGCCAGTTTGCTTTGGATGAAAGCGTCCCCAGGAGTGACTGTCATCGTATTAAACGGTGATCCGAGGGTGATCGTGCAGGGTTCTGTATGGCCTGTTGGACCTGTTACCCGCCTAGCCTCTGGCCCGCAGACACGCCCCCTTCATTACTACACATTATTGCATGGCACCTGACGGGACGGCGATGGATCAAGTGGGGTTAAATTGAGAATACTGTGAGGGTGTGGAAGTTATCTCAGTATTCATTGAGGAGTTCTCACTGAGCGGAGGAGGAGAGAGGGAGTGGGGGGAGGGGGTGGGAAGGGATGGGAGCTGTCTGACTTGGAGAGCTGATTGCTGAGTCTGAAGCACTACCTTCGCACATTAATCATCCACCTGCGCTTGCACGGGGGCTGGTGAGGGACTGAGGGACGTACGCGCACGTACACACACGCACACACACACACGCACGCTTGTGCATCTTCACATATAGAGTGGTGGATATGCAGGCAGCTGTTGGTAGCAGAGAACCAACACACACACTGCACACACGCACGCAAACTGGAAAACGAACAGGGTGCAAGGAGCACACCACACACACACACACACACACACACAGCACACACACACACACACACACACACACACACACACAACAAAGCACACAACACACACACACACACACACTGCACACACGCACGCAAACTGGAAAACGAACAGGGTGCAAGGAGCACATATTTACACACACACACACACACACACACACACACACACACAGACACACACATTTTATAAAGCACTCTGAGAGCACTCAAACACGACACGAACAAACACCAACAAGCCCCCATAAACACCCACAACAGTGCAGCAACACGCACAACCCCCTAATATCTGTGTACCTCCTATATTTATGTTTGGGGGAGAACAGAGGGTGGGTGGTGAGTAATGCCGGGCGGGTCTCCGACAACATGGATTCAGACAATAGCATCAGTGCATTGGCACGAGATGACAACTTATAGCTAATGGCGCGATGCCCAGCTGCCAGCTCACTGGCAAATCTGTTGTAGCCATCTGCTTCACCTTGCTGGCTAAGGGCGCCACACTTCCATCGGGGCGGGGGGACACAGATCGTCCTGGAAGCTGTGCGCACAGTCAAGCGCTTATGCTTATCGTAAGAAAGCATCACAGAGCCAGCATCTGCTGGGTGACTGATGGTGGAGGCTGGCTGTGTGCGGCCAGAACGTGCCACGGCAGTCGCAGCGCGATCGATGAAGGGGAGGGAGGGAAGCTGGGAGGGATGGGAAGAGAGAGAGGGAGGAGTAAGGGAGGTGGAAGGGAGTGAGGGAGGGGTGGGAGGAGACGGAGAGAGGGAGGAGGAAGGGAGGGAGAGAGGGAGTTGCTATCGGGCAGCTAGGCTTAAGATTCTGATGAATGCTCTTTTGCATTTCTGCAGGAAAAGGTCACAAGTGGACAATTCCGAATCAATTGGGCAATTTGTGGTGAAGGTCCATTTCGCAGATGCTTCAGCTGCCCAATTTGTATCTTGTTTATAATAATAGGTCACATTTCCCGAACTTTCAAAAAGTTATTTTCGAACTCCAATCTACCTTGAAGATCTGAATTTTTTTAAGTGGAATAACTGTTTGAATGGTTTTCAAAGACTTTAGTCCAAAAAATGTATGGGGGGGGGTAGAAGAAATGCCATATGAAATAACCGCTTGTTTTGAACACAATCTTCGGGTATTATTCTTGTGTGGATGATGGAATGGTATTATAGATTATGATTGTGTGGCCATTTTGGACGGTCAGAAACCTTCCAGATAGATGACCCTGACGGCTTTACTTCTATTTAGTAATATAGCAGAGGCTTTACCCAAGGTGACAGTGAACTCGGTCGAAGCAGGTATGGTTTAGGCATTTGGCCCAAAGATGGATATGGTTATGCCACAGACATTGAGAATCGAACCCCGTTCCTTTCAGCTGGGTGTCTAACACCCTTACAAGAACACAATGCTGCAATACTCCGTGGATATGCAAGATATGTGTCTGTTTCAATAGGCAGACATTAAATGACTAGAAGAAACTATCCACGAAAAAACAACTTGGTATTTACAACTTGTATTATGTATATTTTTATTACAACTGCTTAAATGACAATTTACTACTGCTATACATGACGTCGCTTGTTGCGGTGTGAACTGAAAGTCAGACTCGATCTGTCTCTGGAATCTACATAGCTATTTTTGCACATTTGTAATTTTATTTTGCTATGTATGAAAGCTCTTGAACACTGTAAATCAAAAGACGTCCCTCAGTGAAAAACAACGTAATTACTTGTCTTTTAACGATGCTTACCGAACTGTGCTGTAATATGGGGGTGTATGTGTGTGTGTCT
The DNA here is from genome assembly GCA_900291075.1 of Melanogrammus aeglefinus. Classification (NCBI taxonomy): domain Eukaryota; kingdom Metazoa; phylum Chordata; class Actinopteri; order Gadiformes; family Gadidae; genus Melanogrammus; species Melanogrammus aeglefinus. The sequence goes on along the minus strand of OLKM01002293.1, from coordinate 18,950 downwards.
TTTTGTGCGTGCGTATTTCACCTAATTGAACACACAAGTGTTTATTACATCACTGTTTTCTTAAACCATAAAAGGGATCTTACCTGTGATTGCAAACTGCTTATGTTGTTCTCATAGCTCAAATGATTCTTCGATTTTTCTTCACCCCAGACATACAGTATGTCGGATCATTGGAAATTCATGTTGACATATTTTATTCATCACTGGATTGTTTTCTACCCCCTCTCTTTCTTTTTTTGGGCGCTGACACGTAATTTGTTGTGTAGCTAATGTGCGATCAAAAGGGCTTTTCCCACACACTCAACACAACATCTTGTTTTCTTTCATGTTGGCCTATAACCAACCACAATTCATTCTCTCTCTCTCTCTCTCTCTCTCTCTCTCTCTCTCTCTCTCTCTCTCTCTCTCTCTCTCTCTCTCTCTCTCTCTCTCTCTCTCTCTCTCTTCTCTCTCTCTCTCTTCTCTCTCTTCTCTCTCTCTCTCTCTCTCTCTCTCTCTCTCTCTCTCTCTCTCTCTCTCTCTCTCTCTCTCTCTCTCTCTCTCTCTCTCTCTCTCTCTCTCTCTCTCTCTCTCGTTGTAGGCAGGGATTGATCACTTTTGATTAACTTCAGGGTTCAGGACTCCTAAGTATCCATCTCTATGTGAATCCATCTATTCACCAAGACAAATAGTCCTCTTAAGACATCTTTATGTTTATCTTTCTTCATAGCTATACACCTATCTACATGCTATTCATATATATATATATAATATATATATATATATATATATATATATATATATATATATATATATATATATATATATATATATATATATATATATATATATATATATATATATTATACATATGTATGTTTATCTTTGTATCCATCTTACTTTTTATCTATCTATATGTCCAGCCCGTCTATTTGAATGCATTTGAATTTTTCTATGCCATCGTCAGTCTATGTATCATTCATCCTTCCCTCCCTCTTTCTCTCTCTCACTCCCTCTTTCTCTCCAATCACTCCCTCCCTCCTTGCATGTATGGATGCTATATTCAGATAGTATTTAAATCAATGGGAGGAAGTCGATATCAATTCTGCAGTGTTTTTTTCTTTCACCACAACGAGTCAGCTCCCCTGTAAACAAGACTCATTGGGGAATACATACAAACACACAAACTCAAACACTCACACACACACAACACACACAACACACACACAATTGGTCAAAGAGCTGTATAGATTCAGACACATTGCCTTGCGGCGACTCATTTCAGTCGTCTATTTCCGTTGTTAAACAGATTCACAGCAAAACAATTCAGTTGTTTTTCATCTTAGTTTTTATCTTGTGTAGTATTACTTTTCACTCTCATCTCTATGAGGCTACTCCGAAAAATAATGGTTATACCTTTCAATAAAACAGTCAGTTAAATCGTGTGGAATCACAAATTATTCCATCCATGGCGTTGCTCGGAACGCAACGTTAAGTTTCTAAAATACCGTTTTAGTGTGAGACTCACTTTAGTGCCGCCTAAATCTCCCGAGTCAAAGAAATTAACTTTCAAAGAAGAGATGTAAAAGACGGAATGACATTTCCGAACGCCATAGCAAGTTGCACTGGAGTGAACATACCAATCACAGGCCCGCCTCATATACGGTGTGATTCATGCATAATAAATGTTCAAAGGTAAGCTTAGACATTGTCTTACTAGTTGAATGATTGCCTCAAACAAAAGAAACAAATGTTTAAATCCTCCAAAAAAGAAAAACTATCATTTTCTTTTCCACCACAATTTCTGAACGCGGTCGCACAAGTTCGGAGCTCTATCATTTTAATTGCATCGCTGACATATCCCTGATGTGCTATCTAAAAGCCCTCATTTGAAAAACTGTAATGTGTTTTTGTATTCACTCAAGGAAGCAAGTCAGGGCTTAACCAAACCGAGATGATCCATGTCCTCTCTCATTCCCTGTGTTTTTCCACACAGCCTTCAGAATTCCAATTGTATTTCCAAATGATTGACGCTAGAGTTAGAGACTTAATCGGTCACCTACAGTCCCAAATAATATTTTAAATCTGCTTTGAACGTGTGAAGAGCTTACTTGTGTATTAGGACTTTGAATAACGGAATAATGTTTGTACCTTTCTGTAGGAAAGTGTTGTGTAAAACAAAATACTTTGTTACCAAGCAAAGTATTTCTTTGCAAAGTATTTCTTTGCTTATTTTTATGAGCCTTTTGTGCCTTTATTTATAGGTATATATTGAATTCCGATCAGCGCACTAGTGGACAGAACCACCAAAGGACTGTTTTGCACTCATCTGATTAAGCATCTCACTCCAAGAAGCCTTCAGGTAGGCTGGGGTCATTGGGACAGACAGACGGTGGATAAGGGATAGGTGGACACATACCATAGATAAGAAGATCACTGACAAGAGATCGGGAACAATGGCAGGGACATACTTTCCTAATGCTCTCCCATCTTACCTCTTCATCTTGTTCCACTGTTCTTTAGCTCTCTCTCCTTCCCCTCCATCTTTGTCCCCCGCCCCCCCAGCGCGCGCGCGCGCGCTGGGGGGGCGCGCTGTGCGCGCACGCACGCACGCACGCACGCACGCACGCACGCACACGCACACGCACACGCACACGCACACGCACACGCACACGCACACACACACACACACCAAACTGGACAGCTAGAGCAATAAGCAGCATGTTAAGTGCAGCATGTGAAGGGAAAACTCGTTCCACAGGGAAAAGTGGCCTCACCATCACCCAGTCCATTTCTCCATTACATATTCTGTGTCTCATTTGAGACTGTGGAAATCTCTTCATTATCGGACATTTTTTGGAAAAACATTTCCGGGGACCAACGTGAGACAGATGTGGATGGTCATTCATGAGGCCCGGCAGAGTGTGGACAGACACACACTACCCTGCCAGCGGGGGGGGGAGCCAGTGACTCCACCCTCGTGGCCCGTCGTGACCAATCAGGCGAGCCACCGAGGGGTCCAAACTGTTGATCTGTAACCAATGAAATCGGGACAGAGCTGAAGGAAGGAAGGGTTTGTTTTAGGTGTAAAACTAAAAATCCCCCTGAGAACCCGGCGACCTGGCCGGTACGACGTCTTCGTCTCGGCTCAGTTATTGCAGCTTTTTTCAGTAAAACCCGACGAAGCCTGTGGAAACCCGATGCCGCTACGCTACGTTGCTCAGAGGGAATAGCAGCTTCCGTCGTGTGGCGCCGGGCACGCCGACTCAAGTCGTTTCATTCCGTTTCATTAACTGAAATATGAGGCCTATGTGTGCCTTTGCGAAAAATAAAGAAAGCGAGATACAGCGCTAAAAAGTGGATCTGGTCGGCTGGTTCACATAGCATTTTTCAAAAGATAGGAATGAAAGAGAATGTGTGAATGAAATTATGGGAAACTGCATGAGATTAAAGAGACGGTAGGCTTGGTGGTTGAGACATGTGAAACAATTGACACCTACGTTGTGCTGCATGTTAACACAGCCCATGCCTGGGTAGTATTCCATAAGAGCATACATCAACACAAATCCAATCTTTGAAGTCTCATTTCCCCAGAGGCTTCGCTTGTCTATCCTACACTGGCCATGTTAGGATTTCACAATTATCAGCGATGCCATTGTTTAATAACATTAATTCTAAAGGTTTGCATTCCTTTTCCCCAAGCTTTCCACCTCCACAACCCTTGCACACAGGCATACTTGAACTTTATTTCTTAGATTTTTATATTGTATATATTGAATATCCTAGTCTCTTTATGTACAGTTTCTTTTGTGTCCTTTGGTGGTTTTATATTATTTTCTTGACACAACACATCAACAAACCTTTGCATGTGCAAAACTTACCCGGTGATGAAGCTGCTCCTGATTCTGATTTGGCCGGTCCCGGTCGAGTTCTACCCGCCCACAGAGCCACCTGACGACCAAACAAGGTTC
>OLKM01002293.1:0-12500 GCA_900291075.1 Melanogrammus aeglefinus | reverse complement strand
TTTGCCACTATGAAATATTCAAAGTGAAAGTAGAGTGCAGTGTTTGCTCGAACTGATACACAGGCTGTTGCTAATGGAACTTTGCCTGTGTGTGTGTGTGTGTGTGTGTGTGTGTGTGTGTGTGTGTGTGTGTGTGTGTGTGTGTGTGTGTGTGTGTGTGTGTGTGTGTGTGTGTGTGTGTGTGTACTGAGGTGAACCATTTGCTTCCGGTTCAGAGTTCACATTGATCTAGTCAAGTCCACGCACACACACACACACACACACACACACACACACACACACACACACACACACACACACACACACACACACACACACACACACACACACACACACACACACACACACACACACACACACACACACACACACACACACACTCACACACTCTGATCACTGAGCTGGTGTAATAACATGCCCCCCCCACGCCCCCGTCTATATCTTCTCCCCTCTTTCATCACAGCTTGGACTGCGCAGCATGTCTGCACCACCGTCCGATCGATAAAAAGACAAATTGACAAAAAAATACACCCCCCCCCCCCCTCCCCTCGTTCTGCAGTGTGATGCACACCTGCCAAACACCCTTACCCTCCCGGGTAGCTGGTCTGACCTCCAGCGGCCCGTTTGTTCACCTCACTTTGTTCACACTCTGCTCTGCCTCCTCCTCTCCCCCGACCCAAGAAGCGAGGGCTGGTAGCTCACGGCTGGTTCTGCACGCTGGTAGCATCAACACACGGTATCGGTGGAGGACTGCAGGCAGTAATTCCTCAGCATTTCCAGTAAAGGGCCCGAATCTGGTTAGCGTGCTAGCTGTGGTTTTTCCCACACAGATCTATCCCATCGTCTGTCTCCGCCATTACCATGCCAGGCACCTCACATCGGTTTCCGACCCATCCATTTCACTCTCTCTCATTTCCTTCCATCTCTCCATCGTGTAATGGCGTCTGTTAAGTATCTGCATTCTACTTGATCTTAATGGCGAAACACAGCCGTAGTGCTTTAGCTCGGCCCTAGCAGGATGTGAAGGTCTTTTTTCTCCTCCAAACAAATCTGTCAATGAACGTTTGTGTCCGATGGGGTTGTTTGTTTTGTTTTAATTATGGTGATGCTATTTACATATTTAATACTGTGTAGATGGTTCTAAATTAAGGTAATGGTTTACGATTGGAGGAAATGACATGACACAGGCGATTACGTGGTGATCCGCTTGGCGAATTGGGTACGGTCTGGAATCCACAAATAAAAGTGTGTCTGTCAAACACCGTTAACGGCGATTAGCGTGAATAAGTGATCGTGATTAATGGCTGATTGATTACGATTTGAGTCAATTTGTGATTGATTACGATTTAAACCGGTACAATTAGCTTCTCATCACCCAAACAGCATTTAGCATTACAATGCTAACAAAGAACCCATTAGTTACTATTGCAATACGACAGGATAGAACAACGCTTGACAGATTAATGTTCCGGTGAAGGACAAAAGCAGATATCCCACTGTACTTTCATCTTAAATGATATTTTAGGTACCAGGTGAACTTTGAACTGCTAAAATAAAAAAGATGGCTGACTGGCTTATCCAAATGGAGTGAAGGACTCTGATGTTCCATTATCTTCATAATTTCAAGGTGAATTTATTCAAAGCAAATTGAGAAACGTCTTGAAGGAGCAGGTTAACACCCTAATCTCGAGTCCAGCAGTTCTACTATGCTAGAGCAGAATTCAGGATTTTTGACATTTATAAATCTACAGCGGTCTCTCTTAACACTGTGTTGTTTGAAACCCAAACAAACATACACTTGCATATTTGTGCCGGCCAAGTTTGTGTTCACCAATCACGCACCTTAACATCGTAGTCTCCAGCAACTTGATTGGTGAAAACACATCTGACCATCGGTTATATGATATGTTTTACCTCTTTTGTTCCCTCGTCAAGGTTCTTTTAATCGGTTCTACACCTCCGCCACCCCCTTTTCTTTACCAGCCACAGTATTATTCATTCTCGCTCTCTAACCGTCCAACTTTTACCCTCCACTCCCATGCCGTTTGGCTCTATTTCCCTTTCTTTCTGAGAGAGACTTCAACGCTACCAGACAGCAAGAGAGAATGAGGGCGAGAGAGAGAGAGAGAGACAGAGAGACAGAGAGACAGAGAGACAGAGAGACAGAGAGAGAGAATCACCCCGGGCTGCGGGCCTGGAGACGCTCTAATTCAATATTGAACTAATCCATCTGGCCCGCGCGGCTGAATGCAGATGGCTATCGGAACCAGAGACAACCTTGAGCCTCACAGACAGGAGAACATTAAGTCTCATTACACAGCAGTCACAATCATCCACAGGCCCCTCCTGAACCCCATCTTGTTCGGCTGTGTTTGGCCGTTCTGATAGGTTAATGGCTTTCCCTTGTTCGCTTTGGTTCCGTCAAGTGTTTGGGATGATGGAGAAGGTCAAGGAGTGTAACTCAAGTGAGTCACCAATCTCTATTCTCCACCCTCTCAGGTTTTAATGTTTCGGTACAAGGGTGTGCGCATTGTCGCTATGCTGTCCCGCTCGTGGGAAAGCCTAGTTCCACTTTCCTTGGATAATAATGTATATGACACACGGTCGACGACTGCTTTTATTGGATTTTCACATCACGGCCCGCGTGCGTCATTGTACATGATTATTGATCACTTGGGTACTGGCCTCTCTGTGATCATCGCCAGCAGCACCCTAAATCACGTACCCCTGTCAGAACGAGGAGCATCCAACGTTTTGAAAGCCTCAGACGCAATCTCTCGGTCAATTTGGGGAGTTTTCCCCTCGCCTGCTGGGGGTGGGCGGGGGGTGGTGCCCTCACGTCTCATCTGAATGTGGATCCTGTGAAGACCCCCGAGAGTGCTGCGGTGATGAAGCCCCGAGTAAGTTAAGTTGACTCGAACAGAGTTGACGGTTAAGATTTTCCAGTTCTTTCTCTCACTTCTACCCGATGAGCCGGCTCCAAATCGAATCCACCCTCCACTTTAGATTTCTCTCTCTCTCTCTCTCTCTCTCTCTCTCTCTCTCTCTCTCTCTCTCTCTCTCTCTCTCTCTCTCTCTCTCTCTCTCTCTCTCTCTCTTCTCTCTCTCTCTCTCTCTCTCTCTCTCTCTCCTCTCTCTCTCTCTCTCTCTCTCTCTCTTCTCTCTCTCTCTCTCTCTCTCTCTCTCTCTCCTACGCCCACACTTGACTTAGTTCCATACCCCTTTTTTTCCATCCTCTCCACCACTCCGCCCACCTGACCCCCTCTATTCTCTCCGCCAGCTTGTCATTCCTCCTCTTCCTCCATCTCTTTTCCACCACACACCACAAGAGGCACTCACTTTCTGCACTGGCTGTCCCTCTCCCTCTCGTCTCTCCCTCCACCACCACTGTCTCCCCTCCCCCCCCCTTCCCTCACCTCACCTCAGACACGTCTCTTTGCTCTCTCCTTGGATTCATCATGGACACCCCCCCCCCCCCCCCACACACACACACACACACACCACACACACACACACACACACACACACACACACACACACACACACACACACACACACACACACACACACACACACACACACACACACACACACACACACACACACACACACACACACACACCCCTGCCACGGACTGAGCCCATCCACCTACTACTACTACTGTTACTACCACCTCCCACTCAACCCTCATCTTGTGTTTCAATCCAATCATCTTCTTCCCATCCCGTTCCCCCAGCAGGCCCGTGACTTGCTGTTGGAGTGGTGCTGGTGGTGGTGGTGTGTCTGGAGCTGTGGCCTGGTAAAGAGCAGACTACACGACGGGGGAATACTCTTAATTAGAGCAAGAAGTCAAAGGCGCACATCATCGAACCTTCTGCTGATCGAAAAACCCATAATTTATTTAGCAATTAGTAAAGGGTGCGGACTTTGAGAGAGAGAGAGAGAGAGAGGTAATGAATAGCGTAGGTGAGAATGAATTGGCTCTTAGTTTGATTAATTAGCAATTCTGGGAGGTCTTCGATTCCAACATAATATGAATGTCTTACATTCATGTCCAACATTGAAAAATGTACCAACAATATTAGTACAGTCATAGCGGCGGCGGTTAGCTCGCGCTAGCTACAGCAGTCTCTTTTTGTTGTCGTTTTTTTCACGCGTCGTATTTGTTTGAGCATGAGGCGGTTGACTGACAGCTGGACTGAGTGATTGGACTTGGGGGGAGGGGGTCTTTCTCTGTCACATCGTTGACTGATTATAGACCTGAAGTCTGTCACCATTTGGAACTCCATCAGAAGTTTCTGACATGTGGGGGAGGGGGGTGGTAAGATTTGTAGCATATTGACAGAGAAAAGACTAGTCTCGTATTCACAGCGTGTATTTTCTCTTTGTCCGCCTTGGATTGTGCTAGAAAGGCTTGCAATGAAAGGCTCTGCACTACAAAGGGGGGACAATACTTATGTGTGTGTGTATATATATATATATATACATACATACATACATACATACATACATACATACACACACACATATACACACTGTGTAGATATAGATATATATATTTCTTTTTTTTATTATTATTATTTTCTTTTATATAATATATAAACAGGTTGACGACCCCAAAAATACAAGGGTGTATTTTTTTGGTAACCACTTTTTTAGGGTAAAGTACTTTAAATATGTACTTTTTTTGGTTGCTAGTTGTGCTGGAAATAAACTCTACTTGGTAAAGTATGTGAGAAAGGTTGTCTAATAGGAAAGTTGGTCAAATAGAACATAGGCTATCACAGAATACATTTTACTGAACTTTTGCTTTACTACTTTTTCTTTTTTTACTACTCTAACACCTTAAGTGCCTGAATGTGACACCTGATTTCATTTAAACCTCAGCAACTCCGGGCCTGTTGTCACGGTTAGTTGAGGATTACCTAATATAAAAAGAAACAATCTTCACCTTAAAATTTCACTGTGAAGATTTGTCTTCTTTTTAGGTTTGGGCTGAAGTAAAACGGCTGAATTATTTATGTCCCACACACGGAGACAAATACAATATTTGAAGAGATCAGAGCACATTAATCACCTTGATTAGCTAGAGGCGGACAGCTCCAACAGCCGCCGTTCCGAGGCGGAGCAGTTTTAGACGCAGCCAATGTTCTGGCTGGGGTATATGATGGGAGAAAGCTGACTCCTTTTGAGAACCGTTTGTGTGTGCCTCTGGGGGTACATTTTCTGATCAAAAAGAGAAAGGAAAGCATTGTTTCAATACCACCCTTACAAAGAAAGCCTTTTCAGTTATCCAATGATGATTACAATCAGATTAAATTGGAGGAAATATGGTCCGCTTTTCATGGCATCTCATGGATAAAATAAAATATGGGGACCTTATTTGACATACCTTAGAATATCCCCATTCATTTTAGAGAATAGTTAGCCAAGTTTAATTTTTTGGGGGGTTTTCACCAACTGGGTCACATATATTTTCTAAATGAGTCAGCGTTTGACAATAGAATCTTAATGGCAGAGGGAATAGACTTACTTTTTTGGTGCAGGACTAACTAAAATCACAAAAAACAATTATTTCTAAAAAACTGGCCAAAGTGGAGATTTTATGTGTTGTCGTGTCAACTGGGAGAAACAGGGTTTTAGGCTCTCAAGCGTCGCATTACGCACCAGAAAATGGCGACGGCGTATTTATGCGGGTTGATGTAAATGACAACTTTTTTGAAAACAATGTTCTGTTCACAATGTTGTTTTTGAAAACGAAGGGGGGGAAATATTTGTTTCTCTAAATACCCTGCTATGTATAAACGTGGCCTGAGAACATCATGCACTGACCTTGTTTAAATTGCCGTTGGTCTATCCTCGTTAGCATGATTGCACCTGTGATAATTTATTATAATTAATCATTGTGGGTGTCAGGTCAGCCTGGTGCTTTCTCCCTCTGTCTGTCAAGACTGGTTTCTGTAGCCCGTATCTGTCAGGAAGTCTGTTTGGAGTCTGGTCCTGCTCCCCCCCTTTTTTCGGCTTGTCTGCTGGTGTTTCATTCTTTAGGAGTAGGTTATGTAACACATTCATTCACCTTTATTGTTTTAATTGGTTCCATGGGGATATTTAAGAGTGTAAGGAAAATAACATGTTTTACAGTGACTGAACTAGTGTATGTATTCCCGGCTGAAAAGATGCAGTGTTTGCCCAGCAGTCCATCTGCAGGCCTCCTTGAGCACGACTCCCAGCTGACCTTATCCTTAATGACATGCATCTAAAGGCTAAGTAGGCCTAAACATATTCAATGACTGAAATTGTAAATAGTAACATAATGCCCAAGGATTCAGTGAGAATCAGTTGATTAAGGAGGTGTATTCATTTAGGCCAACACATTGCAATTGCCTGCTTCTGAAATGATAGGCCTTACTTAAAAGTAAAGCTCTTATTATCTTTCCATTTCAACCAAAACATTTCGGCAGCGAAAAGACTCTTCTTCTTTTCGCTGGCCGAAATGTTTTCTTTTTCTTTTTTGGTCTTTGACAAAACACTCAAAGAAACTTAATCTTGAACGGCACCGTAATGTTGGCCACACATAGACATGCATGGAAAAACGCAAGTCTGTGGAAGTGTGGATTCCTCCTGCACATTTGCGATTATGCGCGTCTGCACACTGAACACGAATCCGTGTGGGGTATGGCGTCAATACTTTACTTTATGTGTTGGGAGACAGCGATCGATCACGCTCTCTTTCCCCCACCGAACGGAAAGCACTCCATATTCAGGGGGTTGATTTCGCGGCTGGATATATACTACACACCACTTAGCGGTCTTGTGTGTGTTGTTGTGTGTGTGTGTGTGTGTGTGTGTGTGTGTGTGTGTGTGTGTGTGTGTGTGTGTGTGTGTGTGTGTGTGTGTGTGTGTGTGTGTGTGTGTGTGTGTGTGTGTGTGTGTGGTGTGCATAGTATACGTGTGCATATTGGAGATGTTATCAGAGCGTGTTATCAGTGCTCATTCTCTTCCTGTATGCAGGAACTAAGAGTTGGATTAAAAACTAAATTTAATCAGTTGACATTTTTATTTATTACCGACTCAACACCATCATACAATTACATTTTATTAATGTAAAATATATGAGTATAAATTATAAATGATGGATCATAATAAATCAAGATGAAGTATGATGTTTGATCTTGGGTCAGGGGACTTTTAGTTTGAGTGGTTTGTTGACATGATCTCCTAAATCTGTGGGTTTTAGTCCAGTTAATACATGTATCAGAACTAAGAGGTAGGTAGGGGTTCGATAATTAATCATATATAGGTCATTAAGAGTAGGTAGGGGTTGGACAGTGAATACATGATACAGGTCATTAAGGAGCAGATAGGGGTTGGACAGTGAATACATGATACAGGTCATTAAGGAGCAGATAGGGGTTGGATAGTGATGATACAGGTCATTAAGGAGCAGGTAGGGGTTGGATAGTGAATACATGATACAGGTCATTAAGGGGAAAGGTAGGGTTGGATAGTGAATACATGATACAGTTAATTAAGGAGCAGGTGGAGGTTAAACAGTCTATTCAGGATTAGAAAGGGGTTGGGGCATCCTGCTTAAGGATGCCCACAGGCAGGGCCTTCGAGGGCCTCGGCAGGGCCCGGGCGGGGATATAGGGGTCTGGGGAGAGATACTTTGCGAGTAGCAAAAATAATTGCAAATGAATGTTCAGTACGATGCGACAAATCGACGGTGGGGAAGATAGTAATAGATAAATCACTGGCCAACTGAAAAGCGCAAGGGAAAACCGGTGTGACTTTACATCAGCACGTTATGGATCATTATAACATTGGTGCTACAGAGCCATAAATTGCAGCCTTGAGTAAGTTAGTTTCTATTCCCTATGTAGGGCTTACAGGATTTGCAGAAAAATATTAATATGGCACGCAGCGGGTATATGCAAAGAGAGAGGCCGTGGTGTTTGTTAAGGGGCCCCATGCCAGTGTGGCTGGGGCCCGTTGATTTAAATGTATTTAGTTATTTACTGGTCATGCCTGGACCTCGGGGCACTTGCCTACAGGTAGGATGAAGGACGTTGGGCATCAAACCCAGAACCTTCCAATTGGGAGTCAAACAATCAATCCAATCAAACTTGAATTAGCTATACTGGTCCATTTACAGAGCTTGCATATCCTCAAATAGTGTGTCTCCAGTGAAACCCGTACCATATGCATCCACAGTGCAGATGTATGCGCACGCACCCACACACAACATACTAGGCTAAGAACTCATTTATCTCACTGTCACTTTTACATTTTGAATTTTGTTTAATCCAGGCCCCCACACGCTTGTTACACGCTTGTACACACACACACAACACACACACACACCACACACACACACACACACACACACACACACACACACACACACACACACACACACACACACACACACACACACACACAGAGGCAAATCCGTGCACGGCGGGAGGTATGTGCTCCTAAATCCCCCCCGTGTTAGCGGGGGCGCGTGGTAGCAGCTGAGCCGCGGCACCAGTCGCTCCCCTCTATGAATAGCCGAGCACATCCAGCTGGGCCCACCAGCCATCAACATAAATAACGCATTTACATCTATTCTCTCGCAGATTAGACATTATCGCCGCTCTTTTCCACCTCGGGTGCGCGCCGCTCCCGCCAAATGAATCCGTGGCTCTTGAGACCGGGGAGTCGAGGCGCGGGCCACTCAAGGAGGGAGATGATTAGGGTGACGGCATGGCTGGGGAGCATAAAGCATAGCCGGCTTTGTGCGTGGCTTTTGGTATAGCCTTGTGTGGAGTCGCAGTGCCGGTGAAGTGTGTTGTGAGGGTTTGGTGTCTCTGCCTACGGCGCGGTGCCGTGACGTCCCTCGTGTTTACTTCCCTCTGCCCTTAAATAAAGTCAATCCGAGTAAGTAAAAGCGAGTGGATTTATGTAATTGTGGATTTCCGCTGGGCCAATTCAGCAAAAACATCACTGCGATGCCTCCCTAACCCGTTTACTTCCTCTGATGACACCGTTTCACAGGGAAATTAAAAATCGCTCTTTTCACATCTGTGGTGTAAAAACTAAACTCGATGTGAATGGTTGGAAGCGAGATATAAACCCTGAGAGCGCTGTGTATACCCGGCCCACCCGGGGCTGGTGTCAGGGATGCGTCCGTGGCAGCGGTGAAGAATATTGGACCATCCAGCACTGACTAGACCTCCCTGGCTCAGGGACCAGAACTGGGGGCCCCAGTGATGTCTGTCAGCCCTGTGATGTGCCTATGAGGGTTCCCTGGTGGTGGAGGAGGAGGCTGGTTCTGATGGCAGGGGTAAAAGGGGTGGTTGACTGTGACGGAGACATATTGTAAAACAATGTCTGGCCATGGGGCTTGTGCATGAGAGAGAGATAAAGAGAGATAAAGAGAGATAGGAGTGATTGAGAGAGAGAGAGAGAGAGAGAGAGAGAGAGAGAGAGAGAGAGAGAGAGAGAGAGAGAGAGAGAGAGAGAGAGAGAGAGAGAGAGAGAGAGAGAGAGAGAGAGAGAGAGGAGAGAGAGAGAGAGAGAGAGAGAGAGAGAGAGAGAGAGAGAGAGAGAGAGATCACATGAACAGAGAGCGGAGGGGAGGTTGAAAAGAAAGAGAGGGATAGAGAAATAGAGGGAGATGAGGGGATAATGAAGAGAGAGAGAGATTACAGTGCCAATAAGGTAGTCTCCGACGGGGTCGGCCAACACAAGGTATTGACTTAACATTTGAGGCAACTTGTCACATCTCCAAGAGCATTACTTTACCCTAGCCTTGGTGAGGATCTGATGCTTTAAGAAAAACCTTCATGCCTCCCCTCTGTCTTACTCTCGCTCTCTATATTTGTATTATAGATGTTTGCCTGGTTTTCTAGATAGATAGAGAACACATGTCTAAATAATCAACTAGTATACACTAACCCCATTGGTTGGTCATTAAGCCAAGAAAAACACCAAAAACGCAGCCCTTACTCATGAAAAGCCATGCCTTGCTGATGCTATTTTAGAGTACTGGCACCATTTTGGTCCAATTCAACCACTGCTTCTAACAAAACCAATCGCTGTGCTGTTTTTGTCTGGAGCGCCGTCTCTGATGGTGACCTGTAGCAGTTAAAATAAGATTTATTTGTGAGGCAAAATTCAGGACTTTTGTTGTTGGAATGATTGAGGTTAATGTATTCAATTCGGTGACCCTAACGCACGTGTTTGGAAGGAAAGCACAAGCAATATACTGTACATATGACTATGGCTTAGCAGGCACTCATTCATTTCACACATCACAGACTTCTGTGAGAGATGGCATCAACACGTAGCAGTGACACCTTCCAATGTCACACAACAGTAAGGGCCATTGGATTGGCTGAAAGAATCGAAAGCGCCCAAATGGAAGCTTGCCAAACATATTGTGACACCCCAACACATCATCGGAAAAAAGCGTGTCAGAGTTGATGAATATTCTCAAGTTACAGGTTATCAAACATTATTTTATTTTATGTGCTTTTTGCACATCCTTTGAAGAACACAAGGTTCCTAGATTATACCAAACTAGATCCACTAATAATATGAATTACGGTTAATATGTAAATCTGCTCATTAGTTGATCAGCATAAGGACATCTAGGCTTATCTCTCATTAAAATTATCAAGGAGGAGATGTCAATTAATTAATTAAATTAGTAATTGGACGCACGATATTTAAACTGACATTAGCTATCGTCATGGACCATTCATTCGTATGCTAACACCAGCAGGATACTCAGACCCTGTAGCATCAGCGTGGCTTATTGACCATCCCGCCATACATACAGACTGAGATCTACCTGGAACAAACCGTGTAGACGTGGCATCTTTACCGTCCTCCCATCCCAATCTGAAGTTCACCGATTCGAAGAGAGCGCTTCTCTAACACCTTCCAGAGTGCACGTCCGTTTACCTTTGTTTCTCTTAAAAATAAACCACCTGTTGAACCCTTTCCACTCCTCAAGTCATGCATCATAAATGACGCCTCATCCGAGCCTAAACACATCTACAGAGAGAGTGATTTTCAAGTGACTGGTACATCATTGTACCCCTCATAGCAATCAAAAACAAAAACATTACCCTCGGCCCAACTATCCTACAATCTTCCCCTGGTGTAAACCGCATGGATCCGCACCGGAACGATGACACCGAGCCTGCAGGCCCCGCAGTAACCACCAATCTCTGCGATTTCATGCAATCCAGATGGCCCATCAGACATTCAATAATGAAGTATTAACTTTAATACCTCCAGCGCTAGCCGTTCCCCGGCGAGCGCGCGCGCGCTGCAAGACGCCAGTTGGCGCGTCGACCAGTGCGAATAAAATCATCAAAAAATAATAAAATCTAATAAAAACCAAATGACGACGTGGCGTCTGCATCCGGCCGTTCCCGGGAAGCAGAGGGGCTTTGTTTCATAATGGGAGCCGGGGAGAACGGTGCGCACATCAAAACCTAGGGGGTGGTCCAGGGAGACGGCCGCCTCACTCAGAAATAATGAGGTCGTTCAGAGCATAATGAGGGAGCCTATCACCGACGTGAGCACGCGCTGGCGACAAAGACCTCGGAGATCAGTTCACCCGCCACTTTGTTCGAAACCACGTTTGGGATTGAAAAAAGGTTTCAGCCCCCTTATTTGTTCGCCCCTACCCCCCGACCGACCGACACAACCGCCACCCCCCACACACACACACCCTGCTCCTCCACCCCTCCTGCTCTCTCTGGCGCTGTCATTCTGTCGTGTCATCAGCGCCAGCGGGGTGTGACAACCCACTAGGCTTTTAATCATTCTCAATCAGGAGGGAATATCTCTCTCTCTCTAACTTACACCTTTCTCTAAGCTTGCCTATTCTCTCTCTAGCTCTACCTTCCTCTCTCTTGTCCAATCTCTCGCTCCCTGACTACACATACAGTACCTGAACATGTTGGCCTATAGCACCAAGCACAATTCTCTCTCTCTCTCTCTCTCTCTCTCTCTCTCTGGTGTATGTGTGTGCGTGCGCTGACAGAATGGAGGACAGTGAACCCGCTACATAACCTTTGCAAGGACAGCAGCGAGGCAGGGCTGTCCGGCCAGAAAGCACTTTAGGAAAGGAAAACCATCGGTGCGGTTAATACCCAAAAGATGAGGAAAGAGAACGTCGACGGAGCAGCAGGAGGAGGAGGAAGAGGAGGAGGCCAGAGCGCCAACCATGATGACTTCTATATATAGCCATTGCCAGTGCGTGAGTGTAGAGACGCAGGCGCCGCGTGGACGTATGCATCGCTAAGACACCACGCCCTCCTAGCTTAAGGGATTTCACAGTGTGAGTAATGTGTGCGTTTGTATGTGTGAACATTGTGCAGCGTGTGTTTGTGTAGTGTGTGTGTGTGTGTGTGTGTGTGTGTGTGTGTGTGTGTGTGTGTGTGTGTGTGTGTGTGTGTGTGTGTGTGTGTGTGTGTGTGTGTGGGGCTAATGCGGCT
>OLKM01002292.1:21454-75317 GCA_900291075.1 Melanogrammus aeglefinus | reverse complement strand
AATCAGGACTAGCCCTCCCCGTCTACCACTAACAGCTTCACTTTAGCTGACTGGCCTTCATAAATCACGTCTACTTCTATAGCTCCAAGTAGAAGAATGCACTCACCGGTGTATTGTCTCAAGTCTGATGTTAGTCTTTTCTTGAAGGCATGCGCTGTTCAGAGCACCACACCTGGATAGGGTTTGACTTATCACCGAAACTGAAGCACCGTTTCCACCTCCATCGTCAGTTTCCTTTATTCTGCAGCGTGCCAAATCGTCTGCCGAGTTCACTCAGGTCAATATTAAAACATGTTAAAAGAACCACTGCCTCCGGCCAGGCTGACGTGTCAAATTAGAGGATTGGTAAAACTATGAATTTTGTGATCAGACCGACCTCGACACAACCACCAACGCAATGTTGCGACTCTGTAAGCTAGCCTGCTATATTCCATGATTTATCCAATTAAATCACTATAAATCATCAATAATCAATGAATTTGTTGTAGTTTATTCAATTATTCAAAAACAGTAAAAAAAGTAGTGTAGATTAAGAACCATCTACAGTATATGTAACGCCTCATTCAAGCAGCCTCCATTATGTGACACGGAGAAGGTAGACACAGGTTATCTCCACACGAGCACTTTTATTTCTTCAAGACCCAACCTGTGTCAACAGAAACAGTAGGGGCGCAACCGCCTCAGATCACTTGTGAAACCAATTATCCGTACAATCAGGACCACCGGACGTGCGTCAACCGCGTTGCAACACAGCGCGAACTTCCCAAACTTTTCAAATAAAACACAAAACACCACAACGGTATACAGTAAACTAAACCATAAATACAATTGGACGGAATCTATAACACCAACATACAACACTTGTACATATAATGAATGTGTGTATTAGCATGCATCTTTTCACAGTAGTGGCCAGAGGCCTCCTTGTCCTACATGTAGTCCTGCCTTGCAGGGCGTGTTCTGGTTCATGGCTCTCTTTGCATTCACCCAGACTTTTGAGTGGTGGCCATTCAGTGAATAAACATCAAAACGACACTGTGACCATGTTGCAGACGCATCTCAGGCACACTATGATGTTCCATTAAGCTAACCCCCTCTCACATCAGCAGTCTAACTGAATGAATTGGTGGATATCAGGATGTGCAAGTTTTCGAATATGCTTGAGTTATCCTTTAAATACCTTCAACTTCAAGATTTTTTCTGCAATCAAGCCTGAAATTTTGTCAAGTTGTTTCACCTTGATTCCCCATACGGTTCCTTCTAGGGAACGGCCATTTGCTGGGAAAATACACTTAGAGTGGTCCAGTAATTCACTGTATGCTTTGTTTTCAGCTGACACACTCTGTTGCCTAGATAACCTGTAGTGAACAATCTCTCCTCTATTCTCCAATTAATTAAAATAAAAAAAATTGTGGCGTCACTGCCGATCACGGTTTAGCCGCGAGTCACGCTGCAACCGCCAACCTCGCATCTCCTAATGAGCTTTAACATAGCGACCGACATAGCGAAGTTGATACGCCAAAACCGAAGTTTGATAGGATAGTAAAAAAACTATTTACTGACTTTCGCCTATTTGAACATGGTAGACACGTAAGCATGACTATGCATGGCCAATCTTCAATGCTCTTAGTCATTTAATAAGTTTGCTCAAGTAAAAATTGATTTTAAATCACAAAAACCAAACTCATGTGAATGATATTTTTCGGCAATCTGTTAGTGACACTCGAAGGTCTCTCAAAAAATCGCCTGATATCCATGGCTAATTAATACAAGTAGCAGCATGATAATCCGCAACGCGTAGGCCAGTGTTTACATACTTCCTTTACATATTTTTCTGGATCCTGACTGTGATCGCTGCCGCAAGTCCCAGGACACTGATTGGAGGTCACAGACAGAATAGAATAGGCCTACAGCCAGATAAAATGATTCAGACTAAAAGCGTTTAATTGTTCAACAATATGAAACTTTGTCTTAGGTGTTTTTAAAATGATACCAAATTATTTCCATTATTCCATGCAAATACAGGCAAGAACTCCTTGAGTGCGTAAACGCCAACTTAAAAGGTGGCGTAAACGCTATTAAGGTCGTACGCTATTGCCTAAATTCCAGAGGTGCAGTAAACGCGTTTACGTGCGTTTACCCTCCATACAGCTCTGCCTCCGGCTCTTCACTTTGCACATGATTGCATTCATTTGGTTTGACTTTTCCCACTCCTTTTTCGATGCTTTTTTAGCCCACCTCTACACTCTTGGCTATTGCCCCTTTTTCTGGCAAGTATGGCAGCGCATCTTTAAAACCACAGTCATTAGCAAGAACCGCTTCCCCCACACCGTAACACTCAACGACTAAATCGCCTTGCCTCTCCCTTCTTTAAACAGACGCGTGAACGGCGCCCTGTGGCACACTGGCGTTAGCGCTTGAAGTCTTAATTGATACTGCCATTTCATTGTATAGCAATTCTCCACGCTTTCTTGAAAGTACTGACTTCACCTAGCAATCAGCGCTGAATCTGTCATGTTAACCACAGACTCGTCAAGCACGGTCAAAAACTCACAATATTCCGACAGTTGTCTCAGCTGAGCTCCCCACGAATGCAAGCAAACTGAAACTCCAGCTTGGCGTGAATGCATGTGAAACTTGAAGCCGCTGAACAATCACTGCGGCTTGGGTTTGTATGCTTCTTTGCACACCAGCTCCACCAACTCTTCGAATGATAGTCGCCTGGCTTCCGTTGGCTTGCTAAGTTGCTACAACTTGTACGTTCTTCACCGCAACGCACTGAGAGAATCAAATCTCTTCCTTCCCACCTCCGTAATGTACTCCACAAGAAAAGTGCTCCAGTCTCTCGATATTCAATCCAGTCACCATTCCAGCTCGACAATTCACTGAGCGTTACAACAGAACTTCTTCTTCGACACTAACTATACTTACTCCGTCATCTATGTTTTAATCCTCATCGCCAAAGTGTGGAACCTGAGAGCAATAATGCACGCACACTTTGTAATGCATTTTAGTGTCTTTACTGAAAACCATGCTCACAGCATAACAGCCAAAAGTATACCACAAGACATCTTGCAGAGCGCCCCTAAACCATCCCCCGGTTACACCGGTATAGGCACAAAGTTCCGGGTGCAGGAATATAAAGAGTGCAAACACTATTCAGTCCTATAACAAAATTGATGACATTTTAATGGTAAACACACTCACACGTCTTTATTTTATGCCATGCAACTTTTTTGATTTACAAACATTAAAAAAATAACCACCAAACTACAAATGAATATGCATGTAGAATTAGATGAATACATAATTATTACTTTCAGCATTTTGACCAGTTTAAACTGTGACAATAGGCTGTGAAAAAGCGTTCCTTTCCAAGCAGCCATGTTGTTGTTTAAAAAGCCATATTTTTACTTTTAAAACAAACACAAACAGTCATTGTCTTGCACAACTTGAGCCTCCCTCAGTCATGAACTCTGGTCCTCTTAAGAGCACCAGATGGGTTGGCTCAATTAACCTATGACCACACAGCTGCAGACTATACGACCACAGGAACATGTGCATCTTTTAAAACATACAGTTTAATAATGGAAGATCCATTCACATCTTCACAAGCTATGACCACTGTTATGGATTAAATTTATGGACACTGTCAAATCTGCATTGTGGAATTTTAAAAGCCATTCTTAACAAGTTAAAGGAGATTTATTCTCTGCTGGGGTCACCCCGTATCCACATCCACGAGACGCACTACGCCAGAGTGGACCTGCTGAAGCTTCACACGCTGCAAAAAGTTGACCACCAGAACAACAGATTTTCATACCAAAACGCTGATAAAGAAGGGAATACAGAGGAAAAGAGGTATATATAGGAGGGATTAGAAACAGGAATTAGGAGACAGGAAGTAAACGATTTCACAGTTCTTGAGATGCATGCTCCGTAATCGTGTGTGTTTTTTGTCCCCACTATCTTCCCCTTGAATTTCAACCATGACTGTACTGCAATTGTTTATGTCACTGGGCGCTCGACAACGCACTAGCAGCAGAGCGCATTATAGAATGCTAAAACCATGGCCGTCTCAGGGCATCTGGACCAGCCCGTGTTCTTGCTTGGAGATTTCAACAGCTTTTGACGTCATCGCACTTCTCCCAACAGTTAGACAATATGTGACATCTCCAAACGTTTGGACATGACCTGGATTTATGTCTAGGAAAACATTCCTGGTGCATATGTATCAAAGCCGCGCCCTGCCCTGGGTCGTCAGATCATAATTTTATTTATTTTCTAACTGCCTAAGTATAGGACAAAAATACTCAAAAAACACACAAAATCCAGACCTCAACCATCCAAGTCTGGAATAATGATCTTTCACTGCGTAAGGTTTAGGGGGGACGCATGGGACCTAGTCCATGCAATATTTTCAGATGACTAATGTCCCCCCAATATTTCTGCAAACTAATTTTGCGTTTCCGACGCGCCAGCGGCAGTAAAAGGCACACTATGATTTGATTGCTGAACCCAACACGCTGCACCTACACGCACGGGACGCGAGATTCGAAGCAGATATAAGGCGAGTGGATAAGTGGCCAAATCAAGGATTACCAGGAGAGGAGAAGGAGCAACCTCCCCTCCCTCGCCGTCTGAAACGTGTGGATTTTTGAATGGGAGTGGATTGGACAGCAGATCAGAGACAGGCATCGACGTCACAGCACGTGCACTGAAGGAAACGTGTGACGGCGGACGTGACGACGGCGTATGTTTTAGAATTACCAACAAATACGCCTGCTCTGGACGTCTGGCACTAGGACGTGTGAAACCACGTCGCTCATTAACGCCGCTCTGGACGTCTGGACTAGGACGTTTGTGAAAAAACCCACGTCGCCCCATAACCGCGTGTCTTCGGTTTTGCTGTGTCTCAAATCGCGCACTTCTGCACTTATACTTAATATTTTGAGTAACGCAAGTGCGTTCACACTGAGCAGTGTGCGAAAATGTAGTGCGCTATGGTGCACTGCATCGGCGCACTCAAACGGCCAGAAAAATTGAGTGGTGAATTGATGGATACTTTCCACACTTAACGCCGCCATCTTGGTGACGTAGATGCCGCTACGTCTAGAGCCTACGTCGCTAAACGGAAGATACGTCACTACTTTTCAAAATGGCGGCGGTTGGTTGGTTGGTTGCAACGGCGTAAAAAGTAGTAGAAGAAGAAGCTGTCGAGTCATTTTCCGGTAAGGCGCAGCGGCAGTTGTTTGATTTGAGGCGGTACTAGCTTGTCAAAATTTGCCACTGTGCTACTAAGTTCACTGAATTGCATGTACTGTAAGCAGTGCACTTAGAGAAGTGCGCGATTTGAGACACAGCACTAATTTACTCAGCAATGAAGACATTTTCCAGACGAACATTTTTCATTTAGGGCCTAAAAATTTAAACAGTAAAGTTAATCATAAAGCTAAGCATAATTGACCACAAGGTAATATTTTTCAACGGTAGCTACTGTTAGTTAGTAATGTAGGCTAACAATCTTTTTTTTATGTAGCATAGCGTACTATTCCAGCCATCCATCTGTTCCTTTCTGCAAAGTAGCAAATTAAAACATTCCCAGAACCTCAGATGTTTTTGTTTTTTGTTTTGTCCTACACTACACATATATAGATTATAAGATACTGCCACACAAATCTGCACTTCCGTGAAAATTTTTGACACACTAATCCTTAGGCTATTTTTCTTAACTTGAAATTAAAGTCCATCGCTTCAATTGTAACAATGTTTCCCTGGGGAATTTCTATGTTTAGAGGCTTTGTATCAAATCCTGGACCTGACAGTGGAGGACAGACACCTCACAGTGCAGACGTCTACACCAGACCTGTGTTGGATCTTAAGATAGTCTATAGGCTATCTTACCAACTGGATGGTGCCATTGTTCACAGGGCAAGTCTGTATAGCTCTGAGTTTTTAATTTAAACCGTTTCTCTATTTTTTTGTGTTTCTGTATGTTCTCTTGTCGTATTTTGTCTACCTGATGACTACTTTACTTTACTACTTACGCTTCTGGTCAGTCTGCCCCAGGGCAGCTGTGGCTATTATGATGTATATAACCACCCACCGATTGTATGTGTATGAATGAATAATGTTTTACTGTAAAGCCATCTTTGGGTGTCTTGAAAAAGCGCTTATGTAAATGTAATCCATTAATTATTTTTTTTTTTTGTCCATGGAGAGAACATTCTTTCCAGGACAGGAGCTTCTTTCAACTGAAAATGGAGCAAGTCTGGAGGATAACACCCTGTTCCAGATGAGATGCAGATGTGATTTCCTGGTTGCCATTGCTGGTGGTGAAAAGGGTTGAAGGGCCTGGAAGTTGGGATGAATCATGGGAAATCTCTGCCCAACAAGAGTGATGACCCACTTGTGTACATCCCACCAACGGCTACTGCTGAAGTTCTATGTAAAGTTCTGCATGTCGTTGCCAGGATACAGGACAAACCTTCTGAGGCACCTGACTTCAGTCCTGTTTCCCTGATGGACTAGGGGATATGATGGAGAGATGCACACTGAAGATGGAGGAGGTCATTCTGAACAACTGGGATCATCCACTTAATGGCAACGTGATGGACCACTTAAGAATGGAATGTATCAGATTATAATTTTATTCCAATTTCCTTTCACAGATCTTTCCCTCAATCTCTGTTCTTTTCAAAAATACAAAATGTTCCTTTTTCTTTTTTAATTGGCAGTAAAATGCGCCAGGTTTTTGAAAATATGACCGAAAATGTCATCTTAAATGTCATCTTAAAAGAGATTGGAGATTTTTCAGACCCTTTGCTCGAATATGTCAAAGATTAGTATCAAACTGATTCGATGAATTATTCATTTATTTTTGTAGTTTAAAAAAAAAAAAAAAATAGAAATAAACTCACAGTTAAAGCCTATAACTACATAAAACATGTGACATCTGCAATAGAAGTGTCTTTTCTTTTACAGAGGGGGTGATTTGGCCAGCTTTTATTGCACAGAGTGACACAAGATGGCGCCATATTACAGTAATGCCGGTGGGAAACAGACTATAGAGTTTTCAATGGTACTCTAGGTGTGGTGTTGAGTTGTAGAGCAACAGGCAAACTGACAGACAGTAGTAGAGCTTCTTGGTCACTTGAGGGAAAAACCAGTGGTTTATTGCCTATCATGGATAATGACTGTAATTCAAATATCTTTAGCGTCCTATTGATACTGATGGTACCCCTAATTTTTTATGCAACCTAAGTCATCCTTACTTTTGAGATTTTATAGCTTTAAGAACGACAAACATGTTGTGTTTGTTTTGTTTTTTTCTATATATACATATCCCCTTAACTCCTGAATTTATGGACCACCCATGGACAGGCTCCTGATGTTGCCACTGGGGCAGATACAATCCCTCCTCTGGGGTTCAGTGTTGTCCCACTCTGGGGTTTTACACGAAGCACATTAAAATCAGAGGAGGGGTTCCCGGAGGCAATACACGTGTGCCCTCGTCCTAAGCTCCCACTGCCACAGCTCATATGAAGATTTCAGTGACTTCATGATTTCGGATAGTGCAGGTCACCGCAGTTCGGAACTGCATAAACTGCAAAATGTTGAACCATCCCCTTAAAGGAAATTCCTCAATTCAGTGCCTTCTTTTCTTTATTTTTTATTTTTTTTGTAAGTTTTCCATAATGGTACTGGAATGTAAATAAACTCTGTAGAAGTAATTTTGTTGGTTTGTTTATTATACGGATCTCCATAAGCTATTCTTCCTGGGGTCCAACAGTATCAAATATACATTCAATAACTCAAAAACCGAGGACATTGTACAAAGAAAAAAAAAAACATAATATTGGAAGTTTTCCCTCAGTTGATGTGAGGGTATAACGGCAGCGGGATATTGTTATGATGCTATAAATAAAATGAACTTGCCTTGCTACACATACATTATTTTCAACTCAAAACATTGCAGGGAATATTGTATTTATTATTTCATTTTAAATCCTCCAGTAATACAACAAACTGAACAAAATACCATTCACATGGTGACTACAATGTACTCAACAGCTCAACAGCGCCGCCTGCAGGCGGCGGAGACAGAGTAGTCTGTGTGAGGAGCTTCTTTTTACAGTCTATGTCTATGGTGAGGAGCAGTTTTTAAGAAATCTCGTAAGACATTGTTTTAATGTTTAATTTTCATTGAATAAAAGAAAGTAGGGATAAGTAGTCAACTAGTAGGCTATAAAATAACGACGCCGTGGACTGGTCTCCCTCCTGTCCTCTCCAATTTTTTCAGTCACCAGCCGCCACTGTTATAATTTTAGTTTTTTAAAAACATAATTGGATATATATTTGAAGCAATTTGCACCTTGTGGATGAGCGTATAGACTCAATTCAATCAAAGACGGTAAGTAGGCCTATCTTTGGTTCAAATGACACTCCATTTTTCCAGTTTTTTACGGTTCCCCAGCCTAAGGAGACTGTCGTGTGGAATTGACGTCTCAACCTACGTGTGGATAAGTACGTCGCCTCACCTACGCCCGCCTTCACCTCTAAGTTAATGAGAAAAATGGTCAGTTACAGTCATTATCCATGATAGGCAATAAACACTGGTTTTCCCTCAAGTGACCCAGGAAGCTCTACTACTGTCTGTCAGTTTGCCTGTTGCTCTACAACTCAACACCACACCCTAGAGTACCATTGAAAACTCCATAGTCTGTTTCCACCGGCATTACTGTATATATGGCGCCATCTTGTGTCACTCTTGTGCCAATAAAAGCTGCCAAAATCAACCCCCTCTGTAAAAGAAAAGACACTTCTATTGCAGATGTCACATGTTTTATGTAGTTATAGGCTTTAACTGTGAGTTTATTTCTATTTTTTTTTTTTTTTAAACTACAAAAATAAATGAATAATTCATCGAATCAGTTTGATACTAATCTTTGACATATTCGAGCAAAGGGTCTGAAAAATCTCCAATCTCTTTTAAGATGACATTTAAGATGACATTTTCGGTCATATTTTCAAAAACCTGGCGCATTTTACTGCCAATTAAAAAAGAAAAAGGAACATTTTGTATTTTTGAAAAGAACAGAGATTGAGGGAAAGATCTGTGAAAGGAAATTGGAATAAAATTATAATCTGATACATTCCATTCTTAAGTGGTCCATCACGTTTGCCATTAAGTTATATCCCAGTTGTTCAGAATGACCTCCTCCATTCTTCAGTGTGCATCTCTCCATCATATCCCTAGTCCATCAGGGAAACAGGACTGAAGTCAGGTGCCTCAGAAGGTTTGTCCTGTATCCTGGCAACGACATGCAGAACTTTACATAGAACTTCAGCAGTAGCCGTTTGGTGGGATGTACACAAGTGGGTCATCACTCTTGTTGGGCAGAGATTTCCCATGATTCATCTCCACTTCCAGGCCTTCAACCCTTTCACCAACAGCATGGCAACCAGGAAATCACATCTTCATCTCATCTGGAACAGGTGTGTTATCCTCCAGACTTGCTCCATTTTCAGTGAAAGAAAGCTCCTGTCTGAAGAATGTTCTCTACATGCAAAAAAATAATAATAATAATAATGGATTACATTTACATAGCGCTTTTCAAGACACCCAAAGATGCTTTACAGTAAACATTATTCATTCATACACATACAATGGTGGTGGTAATCTACATCTATAGCCACAGCTGCCCTGAGGCAGACTGACAGAAGCGTAAGTAGTAAAGTAAAGTAGTCATCAGTAGACAAAATACGACAAAAACATACAGAAACACAAAAAATAGAGAAACGGTTAAATAAAAACTCAGAGCTACGTATATATAAATATATACGACTGCAAATTTACTGTGACTTTAGTGTACGCATTCAAATTCTGCAGTTACAGGTGCTAAAGACTTTTGCTGCAATAATACCTTCATAGATTTGGCACTATCCACTCGCCATACAGATAAGCGGAGGCTGGCAGACAAACGTGCGGGTGACGACGACAACAGTAAGTTACCGGGGCTGTCCGCCAATACATACCCCACAAAAGGCCAGAGTAAAACATTTTAATATTCCCATTGCTCTTCAACATGTACATGTTTACCCCTTTTTGTACTTTATAGATCAGATATGCCGCCACCCAAGAAGAAGAAGAAACAGGAGGAGGAGGATATTAGACGCTTTTTCACAAAGCAGAGTGTAAGTAGTGCTAGACAAAAATAACTAGCCACACACAAACTAGCAGTGGTAACGGTAGTGATCAGACCTTCAAATTTAGATTGTACCGTGGAAAATAGTGTTAACTAGTGATAGTATATGTAACCACCCAGGGTATTGTTACAGCTAAACCTAGCTTTTGTAATCTTTCAACCAAGGTTAGAAGCATTGATTAGGGGTGTGCAGCACGGATAGTGGCATAAATTGCTCTATCATGATAGAATGCTAACGTTTCCTTACCAAATCACTGAATGTTAAGCTAGAATCTTACAGCCACAATAAAGTAGATCTGAGCAATTTCGTTTCTATATTCTGTAATGTATGGTGAGTGTAGTAGCCTATACAATGCAGATAAATAAAAGGGAGACCACTAAATTCACAGTTTAATGAAGAACAGTCATTGCATTGTTAGACATGAAAAACGTGTAAATATGTCAATAAGTTAACATTGTTGGTCATTCAAATATATATATATATATATATATATATATATATATTATATATATATTATTAATAAAATCCAAACAACTATCGTGTACAATATGGTAGGAGGGTTAAACTTGCTAGCCATAGGATAGGTTACAAAATAACATTGTTTGTTAATAAACCATGGTTGCTCTCAGAATTTCATATATTCCAAAGTATTAACATGACTCATGAGTGTGTGTATATGTTTGAGGTACTGGAGGGCAAATGTCCACAAGATCTGAAAGTGACAGTGACAGTACTTTTTGCTAATAATAATTTATGTGTTTAAAATGTTTGTTTTTTCAGCATTACACAGTCTTGGGTATTTATGTATTGATTTGAGAGTGCATTATTGAGATTATACAGTTGTACTAGCTATTTAGGGACAGTATACAGAATGGTTTATCAGTCAGGATACAATATAACGAGATGAAGTAGATTCACTTCTGTATTGTGATATTCTGTATTACAGTTTGAAATAACAAAGGGAATCGCCATGAAGAAACTGGTATCTGCAACAAAATAATTCCAATTACAGCTAGGAATAAATAAAAAAACACAAATATAATTTAGTGTCTCATAAATTCAGACATATTTATTCCTAAACTATGGTTAATTCCATCCACAGTTACATAAATAACAGACTACCCGGTATATAATCTGGGCAAATCTAAGCTATGCTTAGCTTCTGTTATCTGAGAAACAACATTGCCAGTGGTCAAACAGTGGGTACTACATAATTATTGTCGTCTGCACACATTTCTCTCCACGCAGGTAGAGTAATATAAACGCAAGAGGCTATTGTTAAAACTAAACAAAAACAAGAACGAATTACAGTGTTCTCAGTAAAAGTGTCCCCCCTAAAGCTGAGACCAAACCTACGCCCTTGGATTCTTTAGAATGGCTGAGAGGGTGTGTTGAGATTACGGTCTCGGAAATATTCTTCAAAGCATGTGACCTAAACATGCTGAATGAATCCATATGCTCCTACCTCTCATTTTTGTGCTGATAAGTGTTATTCCAACCAAACAGATCCAAGCACTATGGCAACAAACAAGCCGTGGGTAACCAGAGAACTCAAATATTGTCTCAATCCTTTTTAAAAAATGCTTTTCTTCAAGGAGACCAACAACGTGTCAAAGACCTCACAAGGGACGTGAAGCAGAAGACCAAGCTTGCCAAGACCAAATGCAAGGACAAAATGGAGGAGAAGTTCACCAGTGGAGATGTGAGGGATACCTGGAAGAGTCTAAACACCATGATGGGCAGAACTCAAAATGCTGCAAATGCAGACCACCATCATTCCTGTTCCTAAAGACTCATGCCAAAGCCCTAAACGATTTCCGACCTGTGGCACTCACCTCTATCCTCTACAAATGTATGGAGAGAGATGCCTGCAGAGGAACTTACCACCATGGTTGGAGAAACTCTGGATCCGTTGCGCAGTTTTCCTACAAACACAAGACGGGGTGTGGAGGATACCAGTCTAGGCTTCTTCTAAGACACTGTGACAAGGCATCTTGACTCCCAACAGTCCTTTGTCAGGATTCTATTCATGGATCTTTCATCAGCCTTCAATGCAGTAAATATCAACACACTTCTACATCGCCTTCAGCAGCTACACCTTCACCCCAGCATGCAGATGTTCAGAAAGGACATTTTATTCATGGTTTATCAGATCAAATCTGTCATCTCCTTCAACATAACATCTTGGTACAGCTTCCTAACAAGCAGATGTAAGGGGAAACTGGCTAGGATAATTAAGCAGGTAAGCAAGATAAACAGCATCCCACAAAAACAGCTTTCAGACCTGCACACCCAGGCAGTGGAAAGGAAGACCAATTTCCTTGCGTCCCCTCCACGGCTGTTTTGAGCTGCTTCTGTCAGGCAGTAGATACAGAGTGCCTCTGGCCAAAAATCTCTATACAAAATCCTTCATACCCAAGGCAATACACACACAACATACTTCTTACACAAGCACCACATACACACAATTAGGGAGAACAGATTGCCTTCAATCAAAGACAATTTTCTAATATGGCAACATGTTGGACAAATAAAGCTTTTTGAACTTTGAATTTTAATATTTTTATAGATAAAAAACCTTTGTGAAGGTGTATGCTGAAGCCTTATTTTTCCTACACTTTACAAAACCAATAATAAGTATATCAATAGTGTGAAATGGGTTATTCCGTTTGAGTCAGTTGGTGTACAGGTGTGCTATGAATAGTGCAATGGCTATTAGTGTATACAGTGTTATAGCGCATGGCATAGTTAATAGAGCATTCCCATTCAAATAAATGCAAAAGCGGAAATATTTCGCAAGGATATTTATATTTATGCCGTAAATGGTAATACAACTTTAAAAATACTTTTGAAAACTACAGTGCTTGCTACATGTTTTAAGTTTGTTTTCCGCAAGAATATCAACAGTGACCTGCCGATACACTGGCAAAGGAGATGTGTTCTATAGTTTATTTTATTTATTATGAAATATTATAAAAATTATTATATATTGTATAAATATTTCTCTATTTCCCTTATTTTTTCCTCTCTTTATAAATTTCAGTTTTTCAAAACTTTGAACTCTGTTTAGGATTTATTTTATCCAAAAAAACAGGATTATCCATCGGAAGGGTGCAATCACTCAGTTGGTTAACCAGAAATTTGGCATTTGGATCACAGTGATCCAATCGAATGTTCCTTTAAAAACTGGCACGATGGATCAGATGATCCTGGATAGCAAAATATTGGATTTCCAAATCAATCAATTTGATATATATATATATATATATATATATATATATATATATATATATATATATATATATATATAGGTATATATATATATATTATATATAGGTATATATATATATAGGTATATATATGTATATATATATATATATATATATATATATATATATATATATATATATATATATATATATATATATCCCTTTTGTACAACATAGGGGTTTAATGGTAAGAGGTTCAGAGAGCCTTGGGGGCGAGAGTTTAGGATGACGTAGGCGACGTCAAGTGTTGACGTCAAGTGTTGACGTCGTATTGCTGTGGAGCAGGGGAATAATTTATTTATAAACTGACGCAAGGGCGCTAAATCTAAAATATTTTTTGACTAAAATGTGAAAATGGAAATTTAATCAATAGCTCACCAAGGACAAGGTTAAAATATATTTATTCTTTGAAATGAAATCCGTATCGGGTTGTATACGCTTGATTTCGACTCGTTAGCATAGTTCTTGTGTTGTGCTAACCTCCGAGCTAGCGCTAGTGATGGATATTAGTTCGCTTTAACGAGTTCCGTTCGGTACCGCTCGGTGACGGTACCGGGCCCTTCTTTTCATTGTGAATTCTCCATTGTCGGGGCATGTCAATGCTTATTCATTTGGAAGGATTACGTTTGAAACCAGACGAAACGGGGAAATGTGGGGTTTGCCTGATGATGCTAAGCTAGTTGCGGGATGACCGACGCACCGCCCAGCTAACAACATTAGCACCGATCACAACAGGTCTGCTAGGCCGCGGTTCGCTGACCTCTTTCTGCCCGCTTCTCGGCTGTGGGTTTGTTAGGTTATGGCGCCCCGTTTGCAGCTGGAGAAGGCTGCCTGGCGGTGGGTGGAGACCGTGAAGCCGGAGGACATCGGCCGGGAACACGTAGAGTTATCTTATCGTGTGAATGTGCCCGCCTGCAGGAGAGGGACGTGCAGGTATGTGGTGGACCCGGGAACTCGCATCCCTCCTACCCCGGATCACTCTCTGCTGTGGTGGAATACAAATGTACAATATTTACTAAAAAAAAAAATGAGCTTGTAGTTTTCTCGTATAGCAGTTTATCATGAGCTACTTCTGTGACAAGCTTCACACGTTTTCAATGTATGCATTTTGAGAGCAGTGGAAAAGTGAATAACCGGTTTTCATTGGGGCAGGAGGAATTGTAAAGGTAACCCTAATTGCCTTGTGGGTATCGGAGAACAGGCCTGGTTGGGAGAGATCGATGAAAATGCTTTCCACAACATCGATGACCCTAATTCAGAGCGTCGAGACCAGGTATTTTTCAAATTGTATCGTGCTCCACTCCTGTTCCCCTCCTCAGGTTCCTCATCACAGAGGCCGATTGCAAAACTCATATGTGAACAATTGATTCCACAGAACACATTTGTGGGCCTGACAAACCTTGGAGCAACTTGTTATGTTAACACATTCCTGCAAGTATGGTTCCACAACCTAGAGCTGCGCAGGAGCCTCTACCTGTGCCAAAACCCTCGCGCCCAGGACCACAACATCCAACTAGGTAATGTCATCTGCAGATCATTGGCCCTCTGTGGTAGGAGGGCAGTACGGGACAACGTGTTTTTTTTAAAAAAAGGATTTGCTTATGCCTCGTACTTTTAAAGACTACCAGGGACTATGAGAGTTACGACTAATTAAGTCTGAGGTTGTTCTATGTAAGGAAAGAATATGCGTCTTTCTATCTCCAATGTCCATAGCCAAACCTTTAGTCATTCTTGAGCAATATGCCGTCCCATACTAGTTTCTTATTGACCGGTCTGAATTTACTGTAGGTTAATTTGTTTAAGCTATTATGAATACTGAACACCTCCTGTCAAAAACCAACAAAGCTTATGCCTTCACAGTGACCTGCTGTTTATCAAGTTAATCGTCGTGATTCCTTTTTGTCAATTCAATTGAGGATTGAAACTGAAACTTTGGTCAAACTAAAAATGAATCCTTTTAAGTGATAATCTGTAAAATATCATGATGGAAAACTTGTTTGTATTTATAATATATTAATGCAAATTGGTGCATGGTCTTTTCCTCTATCCACATTTCAGATTACGAACCTGAGTCCATTTGCGAACATCTCCAATACCTATTTGCACTACTGCAAAACAGCAACCGAAGATACATTGACCCATCGGGGCTGGTGAAGGCACTGGGGCTGGATACGGGGCAACAACAGGTAAGACTCAACCCAAACATCTGCTGACAATATGTATACCCTAGATAGGAGAACTTAACCAATCAAATTCAAAGGCAGTATTCATAAAACCTAATTTCACTTACATTTTTCTTAGCAGAATTATGTTCAATTAAATAAAAAATGTTTCATAATGTCAAAATACCTGTCAAAAGTCAAGTCATATCCATACAATTCAGTTTTTAACAAGCATTCACACTGAAACACAATGACCAGTCTATAGGCTGTCATTCTTTGAGATGGTTACATGAGATAATAGACTGATACAAAGGCATTTAAAATGGGATTTGTGTTACACTCTTCATGTAGACAATATGTAAATTGGCCTACAATTAAGTTGTGCCAACACTTTATCCAGAGCTTTTCCTAAACATTAAAGCATATTTGTGTTTAACTGATCATTAAACAATAACCATGTCACAACCTGCAAGATTAATTAAAGGTGCCATGACATGCTATTTTATGGACGCTTTAATATAGGTATTAGTGTGCCACTAAGACAGTATTCAAAGACGTTCCCGAATTCAGCCGTGGTGCGGAGTTACAGCCACTCCGAGCCAGTCGCACATTGAGCTTCCCCCAAATGCGCTGTTTCAGTGTCTGTAGCTTTAATGCAAATGAGGAGGAGCGAGGCGGGTCAAGGAGGAGGGTGGGGGTGTGGCCCTGAGCAGCTAGCAGCCACGGTACCATGCGCTCTGTTTACAGTGGATGTATCGCAATGACGAGGCGCACACAGCCTTTAGCCGTGTTCTGTAAATATTCTAGAACACACGGAAGTCTTGGAGCTCTATATCTAAATAATATCATATAGCCTACATAGATATCTATATAATATATATTATCACGGCCAAAAGCTGTGTGAGCCGATATTATGGATCTCAAATGGGTTCTCCGACTTCCTGGTTCTTCCACGTCCACATCAATGTGAAGTAGACTGAACCGCGACAAGGAGGAGAAACGGATTGTTGCCGGGCAGCGCTTAGGCACCTCCGCCTCCTGCAGCGCCAAGGCGGTGGTCCCTCGGCAGCGGGAAGCGGGGCTCAAGCGAGAGACATTCGCCGCCAACAATCCCTTTCTCCTCCATGTCGTGGTTCATGTTCTTGAGGGAGTCAAAGCGAAAGTTCCTTTCCCCCAATTCGTTCTCAACCATGGCTAAGATATAACCCCCACTACAAGTCTCGTTGTAGAAATACCAGAGACGAGAATCTGACGTGTTATGCGCCAAAAAACACCAAAAGCAGAACAGGTATCCAAATAACAAGGAAGTGTACAACACTTGCGTTACAGTCTTGGAGCTCTATATCTAAATAATATCATATAATACATATATATCTATATCATATATATAATAAATATTATCATGGCCAAAAGCTGTGTGCGCCTCCAGACGATATTATGAATCTTTGGTTCTTCCACTTTCACGTCAATCTGAAGTAGACTGAACCGCACGCTGCCTGCTGCCGGCTGCTCGCTGCCGGGCGGTGGTGCTTCGCGGCGGTGGTGCCTCGCGGCAACCGGCGGCATGTCGCAGTTCATGTACTTCAGCGAGTCAAAGCCAAAGTTCCTTTCCCCCAATATCTTCTCAACCATGGCTGAGCTAACCCCCCCACTACAGTCTCGTTGTGGAAATACAGGAGACGTAAAAGAACCGACAAGAAGCACATGCACGCACGCACACACACACACTCTCTCACACACACACACACACACACACACACACACACACACACACACACACACACACCACCACACACACACACACACACACACACACACACACACACACACACACACACACACACAGCGCTCGCACGGTCGTGTCTCATTTGCGGGGCAAAGTCTCTGGGCGGGCCAGGCAGAGTAAGGGCAGGAGCTTACTGCAGTTGTGACGACATTAGAAACCACATTCCAAATCAGCGCGCTTGAGCCTCCGTTTTTTCAAAGGCGAGCAGAACACCTAGTGCTCGTTTTACACCGAACGCAAGTTTTAGCCACTGGGGGACCATAGGCAGGCTAGGGGAACTCATATTCATGATAGAAAACCTCATAATAGTGAGATTTTCATGCCATGGCACCTTTAACAATCCTGAAAGAAAAACATTTACGCATCTTGTAACGCATCTACCTTTATTCGTTTAGTTATTTATTTAAAAGGGACAATGCACATAAATAGAATTTTTTAGTTTGCACTCAAAATGTAAATGTGCCAGAGTTGGCAAAAAAGCTAATTTTCCCCTTACCCAATTTTGTGTTCCTACTTTTGTCCTCCGGTTGTCCTGCGTCCTAGGACGCCCAGGAGTTCTCCAAACTGTTCCTGTCCCTGTTGGAGGATACCTTATCCAAACAGAAGAGCACCACTCTCCAGAACATCATTCAGCGCCAGTTCTGCGGACAGTTCTCCTATGTTACTGTGTAAGATATTAACTCCTAAGACGCTGACTCTAAGACTCCTGACTCATTGTTTGTTGCATGTTAGCTTATGTGGTTATTATGTTCACCGGAACTGTCTGAAGACATTAAGACCTCATGAAGATATTCTAGTGGTGATTAAGTATGTGGCTTTTGGCTTCTTCAAAGAATGCAAACATTTAAAAAATATTCATGTTGGTGCGTTGGTAGACAAACTTCAATTACTCTTATTATTTTAAATCACACAAAGTCTATATTAAATTACATTCTATGTCCAAAAATATGTTTCTGTGCACAGTTGTAACCAGTGTGGCCGAGCGTCCCCCCTTCCGTCCAGATTCTACGAGCTGGAGCTCAACATCCAAGGCCACAAGAACCTCAATGAGTGTATCACAGAGTTCCTCAAGGTACCCCTTGCACAGTTGCTCAGAACCTACAAATCATTCACGTTCTGCTGTAGGCCTCTGTTGAGAGAAGGGGCTGGTAGTGATCATTCAGCCCCCGTCGCTGGCGACTGTTACTAAGGCAAATTTCGACCAACCGACTTTAGGGGCCGATACCGATATTGGGGTGGGGGGTCAAAATTGACATATCGATATATCACCCAATATTCAAAAACTCCGGTAGATCGGCAGTTATTTGAAGTATGTATATTTGAGCTGTCCATCGTCCATTATAATTCCGTAAAATAGAAAAAAGTAGTAAGTAAAAGATCCTCTAAATACATATAATATTTTGTTGAAAGGGCGTTTTATACTGCCTATTGACAGGCCAAGGCAATATTTTAACTCCGCATTCACTAGGCTATAAAGTTAGAGTAATCCATCTGTCTTTTCACCGGCAGGATTATGAATATGGTGCATATTGCATGGGTTTTTTAACATGTGTGAAAAGGTAATCGTTGATCAGGCGGGACAAAAGCATTTACTTTTCACATTTGGGTTGATCCAAGGGGAGAAGGGCAGGATTTGCCTACATTAGCCAACACGTATATAAAAAAAAGCATGCATGCATGTATGTATATATGTATGTGTTTAGGGGTCTAACGACACACAAAAGTAACGATTCGCTACGTACCTCGGTTTTAAAGTCACAGTTTGGTATGTTTTTCGGTAGAGGGTACCAAAAAAGAAACCAAACATACTTTTTTATTTTTTATATTTTATTAAACAGTGGTTTCCTGAACAAACTATTTCAACAATCAATACAAACAAATAGGTCAATACTGCTGGAAAAAGATACAGACTGTTTTCTCTATCTTTTTTTAGTCAGTAACAGTTACTGACAGGTACATGTTTTTATTTGATTTTGATTTATTAAATTGTATCAAACTGATGCCTTACACATGAAAATACATCAAATACGATTGAGGATAAAACACAATGACGTCCAGGACTGATTTCCATTCCATAAAAATCCTACGACAATGATAAACTGGTACGCTATAATATATGTTTTTATATTATTGTGGTCCTGGGTGGTGGAGCAGTAGTCATGCTTCCATCATCTAAGAGAGGAGGAGTGATCCTTCGTTGATAGTAACGTTCTTATCACCCTCAAAGCAAATCAGTCAACAATAGGGCTGTAACCATACACCAACCCACGATTCGGTTTGTATCACGATTTTTGACCCACGGTTCGATTCATCCCACGATTTTTTTTAAATTTAAAAAGCATTTCATTTGAACAACACTTATGTAACAATTAACTTAATGTAACATTTAATAACAAATAATTTGGAACACTGAACAGATTTGAACAGAAAGAATACTATTAAAGTATAGCTAAATTAATAAATAAATAACCAAAGATTTCATTTGGAGGATGCTTGCAGGTAGGCAAAAACCTTCAACTAGTTTTGTGGCTTAGGCTTACGTATTTGAAAATATTAATGTCAAATAAATAATAGTAATTTGAATAGTTGGGAGCAATAACCAGCGTTCCCGCTAGAAAAAACGGTGCTGGTCAAACTAAACTGGTTTAGTTTTCTGTCAAATATCCCATTATCGCTTATTATTAGGCTATGTAGCTTAAATAATGACATAATCAGGCCGTATAGAATGCAACATGTTTAATAGCATAACTTTCAAATAGATGTGAAAAAACATGAACGTCTGATTCGCAATAACAAGGCATAGTCTTACAAGTAGCGTATGTGTGTGGGCGAGAATTGCAGTGTGTGTGAGTGACGTCAGTGAGTGAGTGGATGAGCGAGGAGAGCGTGTGTGTGTGTGTGTGTGTGTGTGTGTGTGTGTGTGTGTGGTGTGTGTGTGTGTGTGTGTGTGTGTGTGTGTGTGTGTGTGTGTGTGTGTGTGTGTGTGTGTGTGTGTGTGTGTGTGTGTGTGTGTGTGTGTGTGTGTCAGTCTAGTGAGGAAACGAATGAGTCCGGTTGTGTATAAGAATAAAGTACCCAGCCTGTCAATAATCAGTGGCAGCTTCATTCCGACCTATAACAGCGCGCATCCTTAAAAAGTCTTAAAAAGTCTTAAATTCATGTTTCTGAATTTAAGGCCTTGAAAAGTCTTAAATTCGTTACAAATGTCATATGCTGGTCTTAAATACTGTAACTCAAGGTCTTAAATTTTTCGGGGCAGGATTATTTTTTTCTTTTTCTCGTGAGACTTTTCAGTAAAGACGTGTAGAGAGGCTTCTTAGTTGCTAGCTGCATATATAAACGATTACCTGCGTGCTTGCTAGCTAGTCTGCGACAATGGGTAGGTGAATGAGGGCTCTTTCTCATGTCCGTTCTAACTGCGTACTCGGTACGATTCACCTCAAATTCCCTTAACCCGTCCCAATGTGAACACAGGCCGTACCATACCACCCTGTAACTAGAACGGAACGCAAGACCTACTCCAGAGGTCGTATCGTGGTACGAGAACGAGTTTAGCACGGGCATGGGAACGCAAACGTAAACAATGGGCCGTTCTTCCTCGAGGAGGAAGTGACACGGCTGCCAACGGAAGCTACGTAATAGCAACGCGACCATAAAGAGACACAACAACAAGCCCAGTCCACATTCGAAGTGCACTTCGAATACACTACACAAAGTGTCCTCAGCATCTTGGTTCGTGCCTTCGTTTATCAAACGGAGAAACAACATTCTTCTTGCGTCCATCATTGTGAGAAGTGTGTTGTCTTTTCCGCCGTCGCTCGCATGGTCGCTTAATTTATGACGTAGGCTAGTATCCCTCACCTCCTTTTTCGTTGGTTCGTTCGTTAGTGACACGATTCTTTTGTTTACCGCCATCTGCTGTTTGGGTGCTGCCTGTATGGACCACATGTCTATGGTATGGACGAGTCAAGCACGACTGCAGGTACGGGCGATTTCAAGTCCATGTGAAAGCAAACCACTAATCCCTTTAGGCTTAATCCCTTTTGGCCATGTTACAAAAACAGAACGGGCCATACATGAGAAAGTGCCCTGAGTCTCATTGAGTGACACCCATGCTATGCTTGGGTTATAATACAGCGGATCCCCCCCACCATCGAGTGTTTTAGGTCTTAAATTTCATTCAAGGTGGTATTAAAAAGGTCTTATAAATTCTTAAATTTGACTTGCCGAAACCTGCAGATACCGTTGTATAAGCAGACCAACTGCTGGTCAAGCACACAAAATACTAGAGACAGGGGTCACACAGGCTATTTTTGAACGCTTGGCCCACTCTGGATAAATGTCGTTCATATCGCATATGAGGACTTCGCAGGCTGTGGAGAAATGCAATCCTCCGTAGCCACGTAGCACTGTCATCACAGCGAGGGCATCTCGTCGCAGACTCTTATTTAGATTATGAGCTAATTTCAATCTGACAATTTGACCAGAGAAACACAATTTTGTCTGACATTGAATTTTTTTCTATTACCGGACAACGGAAACCCTGGCACTAACAGAGTATATCACGTGGTTGGATCTTGACTGGAAGGATAATGGGAGTTAGAAAGGGCGTGTCGCGCTTGGGAGAGTTCTGGAGTGGGGTGTGTAGTATGTACCTATCACAAATCAGGGGTCCGTGCATCCGTCATTATTTTACTTCAATCAAATGACCCTAACCCTACCCGTTGAACGGTTTCGCCGTAACTCATGTGGTAGGTCCAAGTCAACCCGGTGTACTTGCTACACCGACCACACTGTCCGACCCAGGTCTATTGGCGTCCTGCCGAGCTACTTGGGCAAACGGGACATCGGGAAGAAGTAGGGCTGGGCGATTAATCGAATTGTTATCGCGATTTCGATTTTAGCGTCAAACGATCACAAAATTAACATAATCGAGTTTTTCGATTTGAAAAAAAAAAAAGATTTTTTTATTTTATTTTTCATTTTATGTTTTATAGAAAGGGCAGAACAGCTAAATACACATCTTTGTATTATTTTAGATTGGAACATTTGCTTTTTGACCATTTTGTGTATTTTTTGTGTAAGTTCTTAGTTCCAAAGTTTTTTTTGGGAGAGACATCTGAATAAATACATGTCTTCCAACTCAAAAATAATCGTTTGAATAATCGGGATTTCAATATTGACTAAAATAATCGTGATTATGATTTTTCCCATAATCGAGCAGCCCTGGGAAGAAGCATTAAAATCAGGAAGCTGTGTGCCTGCCTTGCAGGAAGAGAAGCTGGACGGAGATAACCGCTACTTCTGTGAGAGCTGCCAGAACAAGCAGTGTGCCACGAGGCGCATCAAGCTGCACAGCCTGCCGCGCACCCTCAACCTGCAGCTGATGCGCTTCGTCTTCGACAGGTCAGTCCCCTAGAACAGCGATTCAATGTTATTCCCTCCTATAACACATGGACTCATACACTTATTTGTAGTGGAGAAAAGGGAAACATTTTGTGAATTGTTCTGAAAGTTTAATATTGGTGTATTCAATTCATACAATTAGCCTTTTTTGCCACTTTGGTCATAATATGTAACTAAACCACTGTTTATAAGCACTGTTAATAGACTGTCTTTGCAACTACTTTTATGTTTATTTAAGTAAGAGCCCGAGATTCGAGTATTTCATTACTGTTGCTTTATTTGTTGTAAATAAGATCCATAAACCATCTTCAAAAAACAGCCACATCCTTAGTAAAAAATGATGCATCTTAAATGATGCATTAAAATTGACTACCGGTCCTTCAAATGCTTTAATGAAGATGCTGGTCCTTTCAAGGGGAAAGGGAAGGGTTCAACTGTCGGAAGCTCTTACTTGTGGCATTTATCTTTTTTCTTCAAGGACAACGGGCCACAAGAAGAAGCTCAACACCTTCATCAGTTTCCCTGAGCAGCTGGACATGGGGCCGTTCCTGGAGACCCCGCAAGGTATCAGCATAGCAGGCCACTTTGTTGCTTACTTAAATAAGGGCGTCATTTCGAGAATAAAGGCATGTGACATATGTCATGTCACGTACTCTTCGTGCGTCTAATTGCCTCTTAATAAGGAATCTCCGTGTCATAACACAGAGACACTGGAGGCAAGAGGGGACAGTATGGTGATGGATGAATGGCACTGCGTCCGGGCAGTGGTGGGCACTGATGGCCACCACTGGAGACCCCATTGAGAGAGCCTTAAGCTCCTAGGACATCTAGAGAATGACGCCACAGAGTGTGTTCAGTTTCATGTGCAGCATTGCCCATTATACCGTACAGACAAAACAACAGTGTTAGCTTAAAGATAAAAGAATCACAATGTTGCCGTGGGTGGTAACCATAGGTACCTCCCCCGCCTTCCTAGATCTCTCCGCCCTAAATGCGTTGGCAACTCTTTATAAAGCATGTAGTCATCATTTATAAGCCTTTAGTTAACGATGAACCATTCTTTAACCAAACTATAGTATAAATTTAGAGACGATTAATGAGCCACTGGGCAGCCTACCAGCCTGTCCAGTTGACTGTACCAACTGGGAAGCTAATCTGTCCATCATACATCTGATTTGAAAAATAAAATTTAAAATGTCAGCTATTAATCCTCTACCAGTTTATAATAAGGTTTTGGAAATGAGTAGTTCCTCATCAACTCAAAGCTTTTTAATTAATGTTTGATTAATCAACATAGGCTTTACTTGGGCAGGTCGATTATTATTGTTCTGTCATTGTAGCGTTTCCCATCAATTTGATAAGGGATGCAAGGAACATCCTTGAACTCGAATCGATTACACATCTTTATCTCAACGAGAAATCTCTCTTAAAGCAGTCTGACACTTTGGGACTATTTATTTCTGCCGTGTGTCCAGTCGTCGGTCACCATGTAACACGTGTGTCCTGCCCTCCCTCGCCCCAGACCAGCAGTGTGTGTACGAGCTGAGTGCTGTGCTGATCCACCGGGGCGTGAGCGCCTATTCGGGCCACTACATCGCCCATGTGAAGGACGCCCGCACCAGTGACTGGTACAAGTTCAACGACGAGGAGATCGAGAAGATGGAGGGCAAGAAGCTGCAGCTGGGCATTGAGGAGGACATCGGTAAACAGCTGCTCAACTCAACACAAACATGCGCCACACTAGTTGTAGAGGTTTAAATAATGTTAGCTTGAGATCTTGCAGTGGCTTACTCAACAGTCTATTGCTAGCAAGAAGTTGCTTTCCACAGGCAGTGTCTGTAGCTAGCCCAGCTATGCAGGTCAACAAAATCCACTCTGGAAACGTTTTTGTTGTTAAGAAAAAATATAAAAAATCTCCAGGTTTATTCCACAGGATTACAAAACAAAGTGGCTGGCTAACACACTTGTAGCAACTAATTACTAAAAAGCAGGTAAGAAAACCGTTTGCTTCTCCAGCTATCAAGCTCTGACTGCCTGCTCTCAGATCAACACGAAAAACCCCACACCTATGCGTTCTTAAAGGGGAAGTATACCTTTTACCAACATATACCGAATCACATAAAAAACACGAATACCAATATGCTTTTAACATTTTTAACCACTATATAAACTTATAAATGAAATTATTAATCATTAAATCCTGTATACTTACATATTATTGAATTATGCATCTTCTTAACACATTTTAATCATATGAACTGTATTTCTCATCATGAACTCTACTTCTGCCTCTACACTAGTGATTGTAGTTGCTGTTGTTTGTTTTGCCCTACTTGATGGACCCCCCGTTTAAACTCATCAGAGAACCCATAGACGCTGCTTCCCTCGTGGGCAAGGATGTCACAGAGAATAAATGATACGTGTCCCATTGGATTCCCTGGCTGTGTAATGAATTACCGGGTATTATCTTCACAATCAGCAAGTGTCTTGTCGGCTCTTGGGTCCAGAGAACCAGGTCCAAGGGTTGTTAAGACATGAGGGGGTACTCAGGTAAAGAACAGGTCCAAGGGGCGTTAAGACATGAGGGGGTACTCAGGTAAAGAACAGGTCCAAGGGGCGTTAAGACATGAGGGGGTACTCAGGTAAAGAACAGGCCCAAGGGGCGTTAAGACATGAGGGGGTACTCATGTAAAGAACAGGTCCAAGGGGTGTTAAGACATGAGAGGGTACTCAGGTAAAGAACAGGTCCAAGGGGCGTTAAGACTAAGAGTTTGTACTCATTTGAAGACCCAGGTCCTTAATGTGAACCTTATGGTTGTCATTGTTCCTTGCTAGCGGAGACGGTGAAATCCCAAACAAGGAAGCCCAAATGCAGCAAAGGCTACCACTGCTCCAGGAACGCCTACATGCTGGTGTACAAGGTCCAAGAGGAGGAGAGCATGGACCCCACCGCCAACGACGTCCAAGTGCCTGGTGGGTAGTACCACTTCAAGTACCTCGGGTTGAAGCTACGTGAAATTCCACCAAATATATTTGAAAGGCAAATTTATTTGGTAAAAAAAAAGGTACGCTGAAAACTAACAATAGAAAAACATTGCCATGAATAAATGAAATGAAATGTAGCGCCGGAACAGGCACCGGATATGCACTGCATACAAGAAATGGCTCTCCCTCGACACAAAATTATAAAAGCAGGGCTCAACACCGTTTACCACTTTTTTTCTTTTGTTAAAATATGTATGCACTGGCACAGTTGTTATTTTGCATTTGTCCTACCTAGTTTGGTCTTATCTTAAACTTGATGGTCCTGGTCCGGCGTCTCCCCAGGCTTCCTACAGCGTCTGGTGGACCAGGACAACCACAAGTTTGAGGAGTGGTGCACGGAGATGGCGGAAATGCGGAGGCAGAGCGTGGACAAGGGCAAAGCCAAGCACGAGGAGGTGAAGGAGCTCTATGAGCTTCTGCCTGTGCAAGACGGTGAGTCCTCCCCACCCAGCCCGCCGGGGTGGCCTGGGTGGGGGGGGGGCCTCGGGGCCGCCCCCTGTACTCTCAACCCCCCTGTCCTCGGGGACTCCTGTCCTCAGGGACTCTGTCCCCGGGGCCTCCTGTCCTCAGGGACCCTGTCCTCGGGGGGCCCCAGCCCTCAAGGCCTCCTGTCCTCAGGGCCTCTGTCCTCAGGAACTCTGTCCCCGGGGCCCCAGTCCTCGGGCCCCCTGTGTTAGGGGCCCCAGCCCTCAGGGCCTCCTGTCCTCAGGGACTTTGTCCTCTGGGGGCCCCAGCCCTCAGGTCCTTTCTTTTCTGTGGGACCCCATATTAAAGGCCCAGTGCTGTTATACTCTCTCAGCACTATGGAATGCCTCTCGTCCAATCAGTTGACATGGTCAGACCTCACTATTAGTATTCATGTATGTAACCCCATTTGATTAAAGTCTGTTTTGGTCATATAACTATAGTTCAGGGTCAATATGCCAACTAGTATGGTGTATATAGCAGGAATGTGAATTTCTCATGCCCCACATACAACGAAGAGTGATCACATGCAGCCGTATCGGCTGATGCACCTCCGTCCTACTCCCCGTGTTCACTGCTGTCTTGGGGGTTCTAGTGTTGTGGTTAAGTGCCCGGCTGGGGGAAACGTCTTTGAGTGGCACTGGCAGAGAGGAATGACCCTTCCCCTCCCACCTCGTAGGCCAGCCGTACGAGTTTGTCCCCCTGGAGTGGCTGAAGAAGTGGCTGGACGACTCCACCGCCACCAAAGAGATGGACAACTCCCTCTTTCTGTGCTCGCACGGCAAGCTGCACCCGGACAAGGTGGGGGAGGCCAAGCGTGTGTCCATGGCTGCTGCCCACATCCTGTACCAGCGCTACGGGGGCGGGCCCCGGCTGGACGGTAAGCGGTTTCTTCACATGTCCCCCCCCATGATGGGTTACCTGCACCCAGGAGATCACATGGAGACCCGGCAGGAAGTGGTCCTTAATGTTTACACCCTTAAGGAAGTTATGGAGCCATGACTGAACGACATGCTGAAGGCTTTGGGTGGCATGGGGGATGTTGCCCTCCATGCACCCAATGGAGAGGCATGTGGCTCAGGAGGTAGAGAGGGTTTGCAACGGGAAGGTTGCTAGTTCAATCCACGGCTCCTCCTTGAGCAAGACGCATCTCCCTAACTGATTCCTACAAGCTGGCTGTCGCCTTGCATGGCTGACTCGGCCGTCGGTGTCTGAAATGAGTGCATGAAAAGGCAATATTGTAAAGTGCTTTGAGTTGGCCGCTGGTTAGAAAAGCGCTAAATAAATGCAGTCCATTTGTCATTTACCATTTAACCCTGCATATAGTTTCAAGCTTCACTACACTGATGCTACTCTCCAGAGAAATGTAGCAAGCTGAGCTACAGGAACCATGGCAACAATACCTTACCTCACCAGAGGGATGCATTTACCATTGAAGCAACCATCCATTGACTGTGTGCAGGATCGTCCCTGTGCAGGCAGTGTGTGAGCCAGCGCTGCAGGGTGCTACGACTGAAGAACCAGCTCAACGAGGACTACAGAGAGGTCACCAACCTGGTGAAACGCACACTTGGGTGAAGAGGCTCATCTGGTTTCCTTGTG
This sequence comes from Melanogrammus aeglefinus, assembly GCA_900291075.1. NCBI lineage: Eukaryota > Metazoa > Chordata > Actinopteri > Gadiformes > Gadidae > Melanogrammus > Melanogrammus aeglefinus. The sequence continues at coordinate 47,373 of OLKM01002292.1, read as the reverse complement.
CATGTGTCTGATTTTTTGTGATGTTTAATATTTAGAAATTCAGAACAGATTCTTCTTATTTTCCCAAATTGTTGAACATGCCGCGCTCTTAATGTTGTTTTACAGCTAGTGACCTGATGTGTTTTGTGTAGCGTTTTGGCTGATGTTTGTAACTTTAGTGCGTGTGTGTGTTTGGGGGTGGGGGTGTGAGCAGCAGCAGCGAGGAGGGCTACTGGGTCGGCAAGTCGTCTCTGCGCAGCTGGAGACAGCTGGCCATGGAGCAGCTGGAGGAAGATGAGCAGGAAACCATGCATGGCAGTGGACAGACCAACGGACAGGCAGCACACAGCCGGATTAATAAAGGTATGCATGGCAGTGGACAGACCAACGGACAGGCAGCACACAGCTGGATTAATAAAGGTATGCATGGCAGTGGACAGACCAACGGACAGGCAGCACACAGCCGGATTAATAAAGGTATGCATGGCAGTGGACAGACCAACGGACAGGCAGCACACAGCCGGATTAATAAAGGTATGCATGGCAGTGGACAGACCAACGGACAGGCAGCACACAGCCGGATTAATAAAGGTAGTTCGAGGGTAGGCACAAACTAAATCCAATAGAAGCAGCTGGGATCAGCCGCCTTGGATTTCCAAGATGGCGACAAAATCAATCTTGCAAGGCTTTCAAGTGAAGCGCTTGTGGGGGAACAACTGACCAATCAGAGTCCTGTGAGGAACCAAGTGATCCATGTGATGGGCAGGTAGTTCATTCATTCACCAGGTGTATTTTTCAAAGCAGCATCAGACTCCTGGTTCACGCGTAGCCTTAAAAATCTTTACAAACGGTTGTGAGATCCTGATGCAAAGTTAATTGTTTTCTCCAGCAGAACAGGGTGGAGGGGTTGTATGAGATGTACACAAGCGTTGCATTGCACGCTGCATTGAATCTAGTTTGACGAGCCATTGGTCCTCGTCTAGGAAGAATATTCTCGAGACGCGGAGCAAACCATTGCTTCGGTGCAGAGCTGAAGCTCTGTATGCTTGTGCATTTGCAAGCGAGGGTTTATCACAAACGGCCCCCATGTTTAACCAGGCTGAGAGGGTTGTCAGTACATTGTGCCCTTTCTGTGAACAGTTTTGATACAAGTCTGGTACAGTCAGATACAATCCAGATTAAAAGAAGATTAGTATAATCTAGATCTGTCTGGCCTAAAGAAGGCCATTGCAGCCATAATAAAAATCCCTCGTTTAGATGTTTGGGGTTTTGGTTTCATTTTAGAGTACGGCCCCCATCTTCCAGAAGACTCAGAGGAAGCCATGAAGACCTTTAATGAAGACATCCTCTGCACACACGGTACACGCACACTCACTCACACAATTGAGAGATGACGGCAGAAGCTGCTGTGATGTTTGAGTATGAGCAGCAGGGGCTGAGTGAGCCTGGGGTGCTGTTGTCCCCAGGGGGTCTGAGTATCCTGGAGACGGAGAGGAGACTCGTGCCCTCGGCGGTGTGGATCAAGGTCCGGGCCTATTTCCCCAAAGCCCCCGAGTTCACCCAACGCCAACAGCCCTGTGGCCAGTGCCTGGTGAGAGGACCACACCCAGTTCCCCGGAGAGCTGGGGTCTATTGACCGAGTGAATCCCTTTGCAAGCATGCGTGTACACACTCTGCCTGAAAAAGGGAGTCACGATATTTGGCTAATCACAATTTGTCAAAAAGCCCTTTTGGGCAAAGGTCTGCTGATGCCCACTGCCAAGCAGCCGACTATGGAAAAAAAATAATTAAAAGCTTGGAAACGGGGAAATGTGGCCCACACTGGCTGCACTGTAACACCCGGCCCCCCGCCTTGTCTGACCCAGACCTTGGAGCAGGAGGAGAAGGACAACGAGGCCGTCAGCAAGATGATGGCCCAAGACCAGAAGAACCAGCTGCTGAACCTGTTCCAGGAGAAGAACCGCCCCCTGCTCACCAAGTGGCCCCAGGTATGAGGGGCCCCGCTGCGGCGCGTTGACCCCACGCCACACCTGATCTACACTTTATTGGGTCCTTATGCCCGCGCCTTTCCCCCTCCTACGACGGCACACAAGAACCCTCGTCTACAGGGGTAGACGACAACCCTGTTTTCCTTAAGCACATCTGAAGGGGGGGGCAGAAAAAACACATGTTGGGTCACATGGTGGTCAGACTGTTGTTTCATAAGCACTTGACGGCCTGTTTGAGGATCCTGTTGTTTCATAAACACTGACAGCCTGTTTGAGGATCCTGTTTCATTAACACTGACAGCCTGTTTCAGGATCCTGTTTTGTCAGTAACATGACCACCTGTTTGAGGATCCTGTTGTTTCATAAACACTGACAGCCTGTTTGAGGATCCTGTTTCATTAACACTGACAGCCTGTTTCAGGATCCTGTTGTTTCATTAACACTGACAGCCTGTTTGAGGATCCTGTTGTTTCATTAACACTGACAGCCTGTTTGAGGATCCTGTTGTTTCATTAACACTGACAGCCTGTTTGAGGATCCTGTTGTTTCATTAACACTGACAGCCTGTTTGAGGATCCTGTTGTTTCATTAACACTGACAGCCTGTTTGAGGATCCTGTTTCATTAACACTGACAGCCTGTTTCAGGATCCTGTTGTTTCATTAACACTGACAGCCTGTTTTTGAGGATCCTGTTGTTTTCATTAACACTGACAGCCTGTGTTTGAGGATCCTGTTGTTTCATTAACACTGACAGCCTGTTTGAGGATCCTGTTGTTTCATTAACACTGACAGCCTGTTTGAGGATCCTGTTGTTTCATAAACACTGACAGCCTGTTTCAGGATCCTGTTGCTTCATTAACACTGACAGCCTGTTTCAGGATCCTGTTTCATTAACACTGACAGCCTGTTTCAGGGTGCTAGTCAAAGGGTCGAACACCCTTTCAACGGGGAGTCAGGTTAAATGTGTTGTGCCAACCTCCAGCTGCTGTTTAGACCCTTTGATCAAAACACTGTGCTCTTGTCATTCCAGGGCACAGACACTCTCTTCATAGTGCCAATGTTTTTTGTGGACGAGTGGAAGAAATTCATCAGGTACGCGTTTGTCTGATTTTTGAGAGCTGGAAAAGGGTGTTTTTGACAGCGGTATGGCGTGTGGACTGGCAGCATGTGGACATTAGTGAACATGGTGTTAGAGCACTGTGTGAAAGCCTGCAGGCGAAAGCTCTGTGTTGTTCAGTAGGAACCACACAAAAACCCATCCATCAAGTCAAAGAGGCACCAGAGAAACCATCATCACCTTAACATCTCGCCCCTATGGTAGTGCATGTCATTCCGTATACTTGACACCAGCCGGTTGTTTGTTTGGAGAAAACATCAAAATCAGGAAGTAGAACGGTTTGGAGAGAGAGAGAGGCCTTTTTAAGATGTGAGGTGCAGGTCTGGCTCCTGAATTGGACTACTGTGGCCCTCATACGCTGGCTCTCATCTGCCCCCCCCCCCCCACACACACACACACACCACTACAGGAGGCCCACCAAGTCATCCCCCGTGTCCAGTGTGGGCAACAGCCTGCTGCTCTGTCCCCACGGCGGCTTCATGTTCACCTACGAGTCCCTGATCAACGGGGACTTTCAACAGTGAGTACCCCTGACCCTGATCTACCGTCTTGGAGGTTCACACGCCACACGTTGGAGCCGCTCTGGCTCCGAGACCAGGACGGGCCGGCTCCATGACGATGTGTCATGTGTCAATCATGGGTTGAATGAGTCGAGCCAACCTGAAATACTTTGTGGACGCATTTTAAGTATGAATGCGTGTGTCTGTGGTCACCATGTGGACAACGGCATCGTCTCAAGTGGTGATGTTCTTCCTGCACAGTGTAGCTTTGCTCTGGCCTAGCGAATGGGAGGTCATCAGCAAACTGTTCATAGTGGACCAGGCCATCTCCCTCCACTGCTCCGGCCCGGAGACGGGCGCCTCACCGCAGTACACCACACAGCCGGGTAAATACAGTGTTGGGATATATCGGACCAATCCAATGTGTCCAAAGAGGTCATTCTCCCAGATTGGTTGGGGTTGGCAGACCCGTCTGAAGTACAATGTGTGTTGACGTTTTAAATCATTTCTATGCGAGGTAGTTGAAAGGTTTATTAAAACGGGGGACATGCAAAACACAACCTTTTTGGCCAGAGTGGGCTTCCCAGACAAGTTGAGTGGGTTTGTGTTGTGTTCCCAGAGCTCTGCTGGGAGTGTCGAGAGGGCTTCATCTTCCAGCAGCAGAGGGACCTGAGGGAGTACACACAGGCCACCATCTATGTCCGCAAGGTGGTCGAGGACAAAGCGGTAAATGGGCTTCCTACAAAGCTAAATTGTCTCTTATAGCACATGCAGTCAACTAGAACCAGATATTTTGATACCTGGGAATCCCAGAAATAGTTTACATGTTTTATTTATTCAGTGTTCAACGTAAAGCCACGTTGCTTCTGTTAAGTTTTTCACCTATTCATTCTGTTAATAAATAATTGTAACTTATAAACCACAATTAACCTTCTAGTATCTTCAGGGTTCTGTCCAAAGGAGAAAACTCTTAAAACTGTAAACTGGGCATTATTATGATTATTTCATATAAATGATAGATTAGCACCTACTGAAACAGTCTTTTGTGTGTGTGTGTGTGTGTGTGTGTGTGTGTGTGTGTGTGTGTGTGTGTGTGTGTGTGTGTGTGTGTGTGTGTGTGTGTGTGTGTGTGTGTGTGTGTGTGTGTGTGTGTGTGTGTGTGTGTGTGTGTGTGTCCACCCTGCAGGTCGTAAAGGAGGCCGCTCCCGAGCTCAACGCCAGCAGTTCAGAGGCGGAGCCCGAGGAGGAGAAGGAGGAGCTCCCCAAGGCCGACGGAGAGGGAGAGAGTGACTTCAGCCAGGTAGCCACGCCCCAACCTGCATTGTCTCCCCCGCGGCTCGTCAAACCTCATACCACCTGCCCCCCCCCGCGACCCCTGACCTGTAGCCGCTCCATCCCACAGAGCGAGGACGGAGCGAAGCGAGCCAAGATGAGTGACGGCAGCGCCGCCACGCTCAGCGCGGGGCCCGTGATCATGGGGCGCTCGGGGAGCATCCGGAGGAGCACGCGGCACAGGAAGCTCCGGGGGGAGAAGGCCCTCATCGTCTCAGCCAGCCAGACCCTCAAGGAGCTCAAAATACAGGTGCTGCCGCTAGGAGTTGGGTTTGTCTGCGTCCTGCAAGACAGAGGCGTAACTTCTACTAGGAGGCGTAACTTGTAGTCGGAGGCGTGTCTAGTACTTTTCTAAATCGCGGAAGTAATCTGTATGTAGCAGTGGTGCGCGGGTACATAAATGACCGGTAATAAATGACTGGTAAATTTACTTACCGTCATGAATATCGGAAGACCCGACTTCAATCAAGATCTCGTGTGAACCGTGATTTACAACGCTTTTTGTTTACCGCGAAAAGAGAAAGATCTCGCGTGGACCGCGATTTAGAAAAGAACAAGTTACGCCTCCGGCTTGCAGGACGCAGACAGATACTATTGGGCGCTAGGGCACCAGGAAGTCGGTTCACAACATGTGCCCGCCTGAAGAAGTGAACTTGGTATCTAATCCTCTACATTTTGTCGACCTCTACCCTGAATCCGCCTGTTTCGGAGTTTGTGCGATGGCGGCTCCGGACTGGAGGTCCCACTCGGGTCCCGATGTGAACCAGAGTTGTGTTTGACATCATCAGCAGCTCTGTGCTCACAGCGTGCTCTGTGTTTTGCAGATCATGCACGCGTTCTCTGTGGCACCGTTTGACCAGAACCTCTCCATCGAGGGAAAGGGACTCACGGACGATTCAGCCACGCTGGGCAGCCTGGGAGTTATCCCCGAGAGCATCGTCTGCCTCAAGGTAGCCCCCCCATGGAGGGGCCTGCAGGGTTACCTCACTGAGGAGAACTGCTCGCCGGGCTCTAACACTTCTTGTGTGTTGCTTTTATCGTGGTTCCCCTTGAATGTTGAAGGATACGAGGCTGAATTGATGTTGGATCTCTCACTGTCTTCCTCTGTGCAGGCCGATGAGCCCATAGCAGATTATGCAGCCATGGACGATGTTTATCAGGGTGAGGGAGGCTTTGGCGGCAGCTCAGAAGTATCAATTTGATAAATAATAATAAAAAAATAATGCTATTGTTCTAATACTTGTATTCACTCTTTCTCAGTGGGGATGCCTGAAGAAGGATTTAAAGGTAAACCGTTCTTTGTTACAAATCCAATTATTTAAAATGTGTTTCTGTTCCTGTAAAGTATTTCTTACTTTACAGGATGTGTGCATGTTAAAGCCTCCTTGGGTCTAGGTTTTCTAGTAACCCCTTCATCCCGTTTTCCATCTGCTGAGCGGGCAGAGCGATGATAACGGCTAGCTCAAGCACCTGATGGCATTAAAGATGGGATGAATAGGCAGCCCTCCTATCCCTGCTCACATGGAAAAGGCCTCGTCACTATGACTCTAACTCTGCTATTGTTAAGAGCCATGCTACCATGCTACCATGCTACCATGCTACCATGCTACCATGCTACCATGCTACCATGCAACCATGCTACCATGCAACCATGCACTGCTCTCTTAGCAATGCATGTGAAGTTCGTCTATCAAATTTCTGCATCGTTCTTTCTACTTTTCCAACCTTGGAAAGGCGGGGTCGTCGCGGCGCCTCTGACCTGTGACCTGTGATGTGTGTGTTGGTCTGTGCAGGCACCGGGCTGCTGGGCCACTGAGGGGAACCGACGCTTTGCTCCAAGAAGTCGAACGGAAATCTAAAGGCTTGAACTTGTCAAGGGTCCATACACAAGTGCTTTAATTTGTTCTAACGATTATTTTTTTTAAGTTTAGGTAGGTTCTTGTATATAAATATATACATGCATACATATATGTGTGTATGCATGTATATATTTATATATAAACTGTGACTGTGTTGCAAACCCACTGTTTTTCTGTATATTCAAAAAGATTGCTGGCTTTTGATATTTAAAGAACCTATAACATTTTTATTTAAAGACCGCGTTAGGTTTTCAAGGACTTTGTGATAGTGGATTTTGACCTTATTAATAGAAACGGGTTGAAGAAGATAACATTTATCTTCTAGTCAGGAGCTTGGCGCCGTAGTTCTGTCTCTTTTGAGAGTAGGTTGGTCTTAGACACCCGTTTTTTTATTTTATTTTTATTGTAATATGACAAATGTAATTACAATATTATTTTAGATTTGTGCTATTGAATAAGCAAGTGCTCCAAGTGGCAGTTTCACTCCTGTTACTGCTGATTCTTCCAACCATGTTTAATAAAATGCACGAGTAACTGTTAAGTATTAGATATAAACCGCTTTCCATGTTTGAACATTTATTACCTCAACAAGTAAATTAGAAATGTACTCATGTGGCATTTAAATCTGGCTGCACAGTGTGTTGATGTGGACTCCAGCGGGACGGTTGATGGTTCAGTTGGTCTTCGTCTAACTGAAGACATGGTTCAGGCAGTGCTACACTGCTCTCAATTTCATATCCACAATAAAGATATTGTTTCCAAAACATGTCACGACTGTGTGATTCCAGTTGCGTGTGTTCAATTCACGCTGTAGAACAGTGTGGAAGCAGATAACGGGCTGGGGATGAGCTTTTAACAGGGAAATAATTATTTACAAGACCATTTTTGCCATAGGCCTATTCAAATAGTGTGAACAGCTATACCCTGCAGATGAGGGGATTCAGAGTCCTTCCATCAGTAATGGAAATATAAAAAATATATAGAAATAAAATATACAAATCTTATAGAAGCATTAAAAGCACTGTATTCACACAGAACCAAACAAGGTCTGTGTGAACGTCCATAAAATCTCAATTTAAAAAAGCGTCTACCCGTAGGTCATTGTCGTTTACGCATGCGCGTCTCATCTCGCCCGTGCATTTTTTTTTTCTCCGTGATGACGCCATTTTCAAAAGACCGAAGCTTTATTGGGATCCTACGACTGTTCATCGATGAAGTTTAAATAAAGAATCGGAGCGTTTGAATTACAAGGTAAAATGGAGTGGGGACACATTTTATGGACGCGGTCATGTGTAAAACGTTCGTTTATTCTCCTAAAGTAGTTAATATTATTCAAGCGGTATCTGACCTGCTCCCCGGTAGCTACAGAAGCTAACTCAAAATGCAACATTCCCCACAGTGGGGTTAGACTACACATGTTAAAACAACCTGGTTTGCACTAGACCATTCAACCAAAGGGGTTTCACTGCGGCATACGACCCGCTCGAGGGTTCAAGCAATAGCTGAACTGGTTGGCATCTACTCGTCGCATTTCTCCCAAGAGTAATAAACTAGTCATCAACCAGCCGACTATGATAAAGCTCCCTGTGTACCTCACCAACAACACCAGTAAAGGATGGGATGAAATAAGCAGCCCTCCTAGCCGTGCTAAAATGGATAAAGCTTCATCACTATGAATGAAACTCTGCTATTGATATGAACCATAGCACTGCACTGCTATCTTGGCAATGCATGGGAAATTTGACTCAAATTTTGACATATTTTCTACATTATTTACGGCACTACTTTTTAAACCTTGGAGGGGCATGGGTTGCAGGTTCTGTTAATAGGATATGAAGGAAATGACGAAAAAGCTTCTAGCCAGTCCCAATGAATACTGACATGGATCTATGTTCATAAAACCGTAGAATTCATTGTTGTCATTCATTGTTGTCTCTTCATGGCCGTCTGCGCAGGCATGGACCTGACGAATTACAGCAAGCAGCTCATGCAGCAGCTGTGGGCCCTGAGGACGGAGGGAAAGTTCTGTGACTGTACCATATTAGTGGGCGACACGCCTCACACTGCGCACAAGCTGGTCCTGGGAGCCACCAGTATGCTCTTCAGGTACATCCCCCCCAGCACATGTCTCCGTTGATGGTTTGTAATGCGACCAATGCTCTGCATTCATTGAGGTGTATTGAACCCCCTTGGTATTGTGAATGGTGATATGAAACACGCTCACACGGATCATGACCCGGTTCTAATATTGACTGTTGAAAGCAAATGATCACCTGCATGTGCTTACCACGACCCGATTTAAGATGTGTTTTATTAGACCACTTGAATTGTGTTGAGTGCTCTATGCTTTGCGCCCAATCAGATCTCTGCTGGAAGGCTCTGACACCATCTCTATCGACACAGCCGTGGTGTCGTCGCAGGAATTCGCCTGCCTGCTGGATCTGGCCTACACGGGCAAGCTGCCCACTGGAAAGCACAACGTCAGCCGCGTCATCGCGTCGGCAGACAGCTTGCAGATGTATGATGTGGCGGTGCGCTGCAAGAACATCCTCAGTAGGCTGGTGGGGGCCCAGCCCAGGCCTGCTGCAGCTGCTGCTGCTGTCACCACCACCCAGACAGAGCCCCAGACTCAGACAGAGCCTCCGACCCAGACCCAGACAGAGCCCCAGACCCAGACAGAGCCTCCGACCCAGACCCAGACAGAGCCTCAGACCCAGACAGAGCCTCAGACCCAGACAGAGCCTCCGACCCAGACCCAGACAGAGCCTCAGACCCAGACAGAGCCCCAGACCCAGACAGAGCCTCAGACCCAGACAGAGCCTCAGACCCAGACAGAGCCCCAGACCCAGACAGAGCCTCAGACCCAGGCAGAGCCTCAGACCCAGACAGAGCCTCAGACCCAGTCGCCGACAGAGCCTCAGACCCAGAACCAGGATGAACCTCAGACCCAGAACCAAACTGAACCTCAGACCCAGAACCAGGCTGAACCTCAGACCCAGAACCAAACTGAACCTCAGACCCAGAACCAGGCTGAACCTCAGACCCAGGTCCAGGTTGAGCCTCAGATCCAGAACCAGGCCGAGAGGGGAATGCCAGCCGCAGCACACCCAGCATCTCCAGCTGAAGACCAGGTGCAGGAGGAGGCTGTGGAAGCCAGGCTGGAGGGCAGAGAGGAAGTAGAGGAGTCTCCTGGCCATAGGAAGCTTGCTGGGTCAAAGAGGCAGGGAGGTGTGGAAGCGCCAAGCCCTAAAATCCCTCGTATGGACGTCCTGGGGTCCAACGGTGGGTTCCTCAAGCTCAAGTGAAGGCTCAAATGATGGCACACCTGGATGACGGGCTAGGCAGTACTTATCAACTGCTTTTTCCTTGTTCTAAATCATTTGTAATCACGGTTTCAACTCTCCAGTTTGGCTAATATGACATGAAAGCTATCTCGGTTGAAATTCCCAATGATTATTCAGATGCATTATTATCACAATGATCATGGTGAAATCTACTCCATAGGTTAATCTATTAATGAATATATATAGTTTTAATGTAGAGCGACTGATGCTGTGTCACTGAACCCTCTGACTCCATTGAACCAGACCGGGACGTCTGCGCGCCCCGGCCGCTCCTCCGTCAGCTGAAGGAGTCGTCGGAGGTGGTGCCCCTTCCCTGGACGGCGGGCGCTCTGCTGGAGCGCTCCGGGGCGCTGCTGGAGCTGCTGGGGGGGGTGGCCTCCCTGGCAGAGCTCCTCCCCCGGGCGGCGGCCAGCTGCCTGGAGGATCAGGAGAGAGAGGTGAAGGGGCACGTCCACGCTGTGCACGCCGTCAGCCGGTCTAACGAGGTCATTCACATGTTGGTAGGGTTGGCGCTCGGGATAACCTGAGGGCGCAGGGAAGACGTCCAATCATTTCTTTCAACTGAATGAAAGTGTTGGACGGTTAATTCCAAGCCTGCGGCAGACGTAACTACCAGATTATTATTATGTTTGGCAGAGCATTATCTTAGTGTTTGCTGTCGGGATATAAAGAAAAAAAGAATTATTCTAATATAAATTTGCTTTAATAATTCCCTCGGCCTAACCCACCACCTCCATGAAAGGTTCCAGACGGCTCTGATCTCCCGCTTCGCTTGAACTTTACAAAGCTCCACTCTGTCCCCTGTCGACGTCAACCTCCTGAAGTATCCAATCAAAGGGACCCTGTCTGTCCGCTTCCCGAACCACCGCCTTGGGATCGGTCTGCGCAGCCTCAGGCCCTGCTGGAAGGCTGACGGGGTGCCTGACGCCTCTGTTCCGCAGGTGGTGCTGGAGGCTGACAGGGTGCCTGACGCCTCTGTTCCGCAGGTGGTGCTGGAGGCTGACAGGGTGCCTGACGCCTCTGTTCTGCAGGTGGTGCTGGAGGCTGACAGGGTGCCTGACGCCTCTGTTCTGCAGGTGGTGCTGGAGGCTGACAGGGTGCCTGACGCCTCTGTTCTGCAGGTGGTGCTGGAGGCTGACAGGGTGCCTGACGCTTCTGTTCTGCAGGTGGTGCTTGGCTGCTGCTCGGGGGGTCCCACGCCCACCGCCGCCGCCCTGCTGGTGGCCCGGCTGAGAGAGGGGCTGGTGAGCGAGGCCGGGACGCTGGCCCTGCTCGCCGCCCTTCAAGAGGAGTCTCCGGCCCCATGGGGGGCCGGCCTGCTGGCCCTCCTGGAGGAGGTGGAGCCCGCTGCAGGTACGTCCTCAGAGAGCTCGTGGGCGGGGGACTTCCTCAGGAACCTGCACTCAGCGAGGTGGTCAGAATCAAAGGACATGTCGTAGAGACGAGGAGTAGGCCCAAATCTCTGCAGTGGTGGGGCATGGCAGCCGAGCATTGTGGGAGATTGTTCCGCAATTTAAATTGGTGCAATGTATTTTATTTTACTTCTGTAATCAGAATTTCGTATTCCCGTCTCCATGGAGACAAACCTGGTGTTAATGTTCAGTAATCAAAACGACACCGCAGCGATTATGAAACAGGATTCGGCAAAGACTTCTTCGGCCTGCCCCCTTTAGGCTGCGTGGCAGACAGTAAATAACTACGGTGCAGCACGTATTTCCCAGAGCGCCGACCCATCTGCACCCCCACCTCCCCTGAGGACGGAGGGACCCCGTAGAACCGTCTCACGGTCCATTTCAACACGAGTTTACTGCCGTCCTTACAAAATCCCCCCCTAGCTCAGCCCAGAAGCCCCTTTTTAAGGTGTCCACTATGCACCACCCACACTGTGTACTGTCTCTAACCCAAGCCCTATGGTGTGAGAAGGAACTTCCTCTTTGGGGACCAGATGGTACCATCCGACTACATATGTAGCATGGAGTTGGAGGCATTGAGCTGAATGCACCGTGTCAACCCAAGTCAAGTCAAGAAACATGAACAGACCTTAATCCAAGTGAGCCTCTCAAAGGGCTTCATCGGCCCATGCCACACAGCTCCCCCTGGAGCACCAATTGACCGTCGCCCACGCGCTAGTCAGTTTTAGACAAAAAAGTAGCGCAGGGATCCATTTTGTCCGGCGAGGACCTGTGTGTGTGTGTGTGTGTGTGTGTCCGCAGAGATGTGGCGTCCTCACAGAGCTCAGCACCTTATTGGAGCCTTACGTGGCAAAATCAAAAACCCTATTTTCAGTTTGGCTGCAGGACTGCACAGTTGCCAATATAGTTCCAGTTTTTGTGTTAATGTAAATCCACTGAACATCACTTTAGTTGCCATCACATCTCAAAGCAGTTCACATTATCGTCGAACATCTCGTCGAAATCAGTGTACAATATAAACAATTGTTCCTTCTGAATTACGATAGCAAGTGGAGCCGTGCGCCGCTCCTCGGACGCGTTCCCCTCAGCCTCGAAGTCCCCTGGTCCACCTCGTCATCACAGTCCAGGAGCCTCTGGTTTGTCTCCATGCTCCAGGGTCCACCACTGAAGACCAGGACCAGGAGGTAGGAAGCGACGGCACCAACGAAGAGGTAGACAAAGAGGCCGACTATGAAGAAGAAGAGGACGAGGACGGGAGCGTTAAGGAGGAGGTGAAGTGTGAGGCCGCCGCCTCAGGGCCGGACCCTGATGGCCCCGCCCCGCCACAGCCCTACTCCTGCCGCTGGTGCAAGAAGGGGTTCGCCTTCAAGTGCCGGCTCCGGGCTCACCTCAAGTGCTGCGCCCTGTCGCAGGAGCCCAAGCACCAGTGCCCCCAGTGCCCCGAGCGGCTGCCCACGGTGCGGGCCCTGCAGCGCCACCGCGGAGAAGCCCACCCCAACGCCCCGCTGGCCAAGAAGAAGGTGGCCTGTGACCTGTGCGGCCGCACCTTCGCCCACCCCTCTGGTAGGACTCTGTTTAACTCTGTTTGATTCAGTTCACCTGTTTTAACTCTGTTTAACTCTGTTTACCTCTGTTTACCTCTGTTTGACTCTGTTTAGCTCTATTTAACTCTGTTTGACTCTGTTTAACTCTGTTTAACTCTGTTTAACTCTGTTTAACTCTGTTTACTCTGTTTACTCTGTTTAACTCTGTTTGACTCTGTTTAACTCTGTTTGACTCTGTTTAACTCTGTACCTCTGTTTAACTCTACCTCTGTTCACCTCTGTTCACCTCTGTTTAACTCTGTTAACCTCTGTTTAACTCTGTTTGACTTTGTTTAACTCTGACTCTGTTCACCTCTGTTTAACTCTGTTTGAGTCTGTTGAACCTCTGTTTAACTCTGTTTGAGTCTGTTGAACTCTGTTTGAACTCTGTTAACTTGTTTAACTCTGTTTAACTCTGAGTCTGTTTACCTCTGTTAAACTCTATTTAACTCTATTTAACTCTGTTTGACACGGTTTGATTCTGTTAAAGATATATGTATTTAGATGTCCTGTCTGGGATGAATAAGTCTTGTGTTGTGACTTCTCAGCACCCGGTACCTTCTTGTGCTGTTCCACTGTTCACAGTTTCACCCCCCCCCCCCCCTCCAGGCATGATCTACCACAAGCGCACGGAGCACTTTGAAGAGAAGCCCTTTGCGTGTGACGAGTGTGGGACCAAGTTTGCTGCCAACTCGTCCCTGAAGAACCACATGCGGCTGCACACGGGCGAGAAGCCCTACCGCTGCAGACACTGCGACATGAGCTTCAGCGTGGCCGCAGCCCTGGCCTACCACACCAAGAAGAAGCACTCCGAGGGTACCCCGCGCACGCACGCGTACACGCACATATGCACACTTGCATGTACACACACTTGCATAAACACACACGCACGCAGGCGCGCGCACATGCATGCACACGTACGCATGCACGCACACACGAACATGCACACGCACAACTCCAAGAGCTTTAGCATGGCCTCATACCTGGGCTCCCCCCCCCACACACACACACGCGCATAAATACTTTTCACTAAATCCTCACTAAAAGTATCCTATTGTCACACATAGTATGTTGAAGGATGTCCGTAATCATTTGTGTGTGTGTGTGTGTGTGTGTGTGTGTGTGTGTGTGTGTGTGTGTGTGTGTGTGTGTGTGTGTGTGTGTGTGTGTGTGTGTGTGTGTGTGTGTGTGTGTGTGTGTGTGTGTGTGTGTTTTCCAGGCAAGATGTATGCCTGCCAGTACTGTGAGGCCCTGTTCGCCCAGTCCATCGAGCTGACCCGTCATGTGCGCACACACACGGGCGACCGGCCCTATGTGTGTCGCGAGTGTGGCAAAGGTTACAGCCAGGCGAGCGGGCTTACCGTCCACCTCCAGACCTACCACAGTGAGTACACACACACACACACACACACACACACACACACACACACACACACACACACACACACACACACACACACACACACACACACACACACACACACACACACACACACACACACCTACCTCTGGGTCCACCTCCAGACCTACCAAAGTGAGCCCACACACCTCGCTCACGCATCGCAGCACGTACACACACTGCCGCCCGCACACACACACACATGTGGCAGGCATGCACCCACGCACGATTCACTCACTGCAGTGCCCCCAGAGGAAAGTGTAGCAACAACAGAGCACTCAAAACATTTGAGTCCTTTTGCGTGTGACGAGTGTATGTGTGTGTGTGTGTGTGTGTGTGTGTGTGTGTACTCACCATGGTAGGTCTGGAGGTGGACACAGAGGTGTGTGTGTGTGTGTGTGTGTGTGTGTGTGTGTGTGTGTGTGTGTGTGTGTGTGTGTGTGTGTGTGTGTGTGTGTGTGTGTGTGTGTGTGTGTGTGTGTGTGTGTGTGTGTGTGTGTGTGCGTGCGTGTGTGTGTCATAAACTGGTAGGCTTTTCTTAAGGGAGAAACTGTTTGGTGAAGAGACACACAGTGGTTTAATGTGAGGGTTTTGGACAAACCCTGCGTGTCATGGCCTCACCAGACATCTTGGAGCCCCACGACTGCCAGAAGTGCCGTCTGAGCTTCTCGTCAGTGGAGGAGCACAGGAAGCACCTCCAGGACAGCCACCCGCGGGATTTCCACAAGTGCCCCGTCTGCCACAAGGTGTTCCACAGCGCCGCCCTGCTGGAGAAACACAAGGCCATGCACTCCGGGGTGAAGCCCTACAGCTGCGACCTCTGCCAGAAGTCGTACCAGGTAGGGTTCCCAGGTGCCCCTGGCAGCAGGGAACAACCGCACCTCCACAGCGGCACTGATGCAGATCAAATGTTTGGGGCGGGAGTGGCTTGTAACCAGAAGGTTGTGAGCTCAATCCCCGGCTCCTCCTAGAATGTCGAGATGTCCCTGAGCAAGACGCCTCACCCTCCCTGCTCTGATGAGGTCACTGTCGCCTAGCACGGCTGACAGCACCCTCGGTGTGAACGTCTGAATGAAGGGTTGTAGGTCGCTTTGGATAAAAGCAAAATGTAAAAAATGTAAAAAAAAAAGTATGTTCTTGGAAAATATTGATAATGCAAAAGAAAATCTTTCTTTATACTTTGTTGGCGGATGATAGTCACTCTAGCAGAAATCACTCATACATGTTGTAGATAATGCAATTGAAAATGCTTTCATGAGAAAAGATAAATAGATAAGTTAACAACATTATGTGATGTCATGTCACAAGGTAGTTTAGTAGAAGTTAAGATTGGTTTATCAAATAACCCATCGTACCTCTGTAACCATCATTGAGTTGGCTCTCATAGGGTCCGTATGGTGATAACATGACAGCAATACCATAGAACCCAACGTTCTGATGTTCATAATACTAGAAAAGGCTTTCATCAGTGGACTCCCGTTCCCTAACTCAGCCATTCTCCAGAAGGCCACTTTAAGGACTAACTTAACTTATCACATGGCGGCTGGCACGGGAAACCCTGGGTCTGTGATCGGTGAGCAACTCCTCCCTACTCGTCTTCTTGGTTCTCCAGCAACTGTCGGGCCTGTGGTACCACAACAGGACCAACCACCCGGAGGTGTACGCCAGCCAGACCAGCAAGTCCCTCAAGTGCCTGGTCCAGTGCGACGTCTGCTTCAAGTTCTTCCCCAACGCCAGCAGCCTGAGCAGCCACCAGGCGCTGGAGCACGCCGGTAAGCCCTTCTGCGCCCCCGCATCAGGCACGGCCCCCCGTCAGATACGGCCCCCCATCAGACACGGCCCCCATCAGACACACCCTGTACAGACACGCCCCCTCACCAGACACGCCCCCCATTGTAGACACGCCCCCCTCACCAGACACGCCCCCCATTGTAGACACGCCCCCGCATCAGACACACCCCCACACCTGACCAGTTGGTCAAATTCAAACCATCTACATTTATTCATTTAAATTACATTTTCTAATGCATTTTATCCCCACATGTTAATTTTCTGATGTCTGTGACGCCACCCACTGGTTCTAACACAAACATTTAGATGTGGTAGATTTGCCTTCTACTGAGCTCCACTAACCACTCGGATGAGTTTCACATTTCTGAAAACGAAGGTTAAGGGGTGTTTGTGAATGCCCATAGCCAGCCATTGTGAAGCAGGCCGGGGCGATTCGAAATTAGACAAATGCTGGAGAGAGGACCTATATTCTAAATGTCGGTATTAACCACTCTATTTCATCCTAGACATACCAGAAAGGGGGCTCAATGTTCAAAATACCTGAATTGTCCTTTAAGTTGGCTGCTTTAAGCCTATTCTACCAAAACGCTATAAACTTGGAACGATGGGGGCATGTGTTAAGGTAAAAACAAAATCACTATTTTAAACCACTTAAAAGGCTAAAATTAGCCATACACTTCTTTGGTAGTAAAACAAGGGCTTAACATATAAAACAAGGCATTGAGAACTTTGTAAGTGCACAGATTGTTTATTAAAAATGACATTTCATACACGCAATACCATTAGTAGTTTACCCGTCGACGCCATCTTGTCTTTAAGACTCGATAAGACGATTGGCAAACACAGAGCTTGCGTGTTGAATCAGAATCAGAAACTTTATTGATCCCCGGGGGGAAATTGTTTCGTTCCAGGTGCTCCGTACAAATAGAAATTACAAGATAAGATTATAATATTCACAGATGTCACAAGCTCTGTGTTCGCCAATCTACCTATGAATGTGTCGGGCTACTTCTAGCCTTTTAAGTGGTTTAAAATAGCGATTTAGTTTTTACCTTAACAAATGCCCCCAGCTTCCAAGTTTATAGTGTTTTGGTAGAATCGGAAAAAAACAGCCAACTTGAGAATGCGTCTATAAGCGCTTTTTTGCTCCCAAACATATATTTTCTCCTTTAAGGAGAAATAGTTTGGTGAAGAGACAAACAGTGGTTTAATCTGAGTGTTTTGATCAAGGTTTGGTCTATCCCCCCCCCCCTTCAAGAGCTAGCCTCTAAGATCGTTACCTAGCCACCAACAAATGACTGTGTTACGAGAATGAAACCGCATTTCTTCCCTTTTGACTTAAAATTGGCCCTGACAACATTATGGAAAGGATCCCTACAGAGGAAAAATGTGTTACTTTACTTCACCTGATCCAGTCTGTTTCTTATTGTGTCTCGTTCTTGGAAAATTCTCGCTCTGAAATCTCATTGTTGTGTTATCACTGGAAATGTCCTTATTGTCATTTCAATTGCATCTCTCGTTCACCCAAACCATTGGATCAGTGGATCCCAACCTTGGGGTAGGGACCCGGTACCGAGTCGCGAAGAAAGAATAAATAACTTACATTTTTTTATTTGAAAGTATAAAAGGTTAGGGACCGCTGATTTAGATAACACATGGCTACACTTTCTGTAGTCCAACACAACCCACTGTGCTCTCTCCAGCCCACGTTTCCACAGTCGTCCTCCTGCAACAACCCAACGCTCGCGAGACTTCTCCTTGAGACTCGGTCTGACACGATTGAGAAACAGACCGTGGTCGAGCCGACGATCAAGAATGGGGTTGTAACCTGAGGGGGATCTGTGTGCGCTGCGGGCCTTCCCGCCCCCTGTGTACCCATGCTCATCCCTCCCCACCTCCCTGTCAGCAGACTCTGTGGGGGCGGCGGCGGCGGTACGCTGTCCCTACTGCCCCGCCCTGCTGGCGGGTGAGGAGGAGCTCCAGGAGCACAGCGCCAGCCAGCACTTCAGCCCCGGGGGCACGGCCTTCAGCTGCTCCCTGTGCCCGCTGCTCTGCCCCAGCCAGCAGCAGCTGCAGGAGCACTACCTGGCCTGCCACGTGGAGGCGCTGGTGGAGCAGGCAGGCCGAGGGGCCGCCGTTGGAGGAGAGGAGGAGGAGGAGGAGGAGGAGGTAGCCGAGGAAGAGGAGGAGGCCTTTATCTCGGACGGCGCGGTGAGAGATCTCTTTACGGGGTTGGAACGGCTCCTGGCTCGCACAGAGGCTGTTCTATGTATGCTGTGTTTTGTTGTTTGCACACATGTTGACACTAGTTTGATGTCCAGCCTGTGATCCGGGAAAGATGGCCTCCTGCCACTCGCGTCCTCCAGGGCCACTTTCACCTTGACCCCTCATTATGTGCCCTCTGACAATCGCTGTTCTCTCTGTAAACGACAAGACCAACTGAACTCAATCATAATGGCTCCACGACTACACTAACCAGATTAACCATTGTGGCCTCTATGGAAAGATAATACTTATATATTGAATATAGATCTGTTTGTCTTGTAACACTACACTAAGCATCCTAAAATATTGTGTCTTTCTGTATTTTTGAAACATTTTCTGCATGCTTTCCTTGCGCTAGAGAGGATTGTCTGCATGCAAGGATGGTGTAAGAGGAAGGAGGGATTTCTTGGCTCTTGTTTGGTGCCAAACATGATTGTGTCATTGTTACGCATTATTATGCAATGTTCTGTTATCAGATAGAACTGTGGACAAATGACACGTCAATTTCTTTAAGACCCCTTTGTAGCCCCTTGTAGTAGCAGTTTGACCATCTGGACAGAGTTGATCTGGACATTCAGATACGAATGTACCCGACCGCTAGACTGAAGGGCAAACTGCAACAAGGGCTGGAGTGTTGCCACGTGTCATCACTCGTTCCAAAACGTTGTCTTCCTCTCCCTCCAGCAGGTGATCCCGACAGAGCCTCTTCTGGACGGAGCGGAGTCAGTTCTCTCACTGGACCCATCGCAGCTGGACGGCTCTCAGCAGGTGTTCGTGGCCCTGGGGGGCGGGGCCGTGGCTGAGCTGTCAGCAGACATGGTGGCCGTCAACATGGACGACCTGCTCAACGGCACTGTCACCTTCATCTGTGAAGACAAAGCGTGAGGTCGGCCACTCAGGACCCAACCCTTTAGGATTACTGCGCCTTCACCTCTCAGGACCCTGAGGGGTGCAGAGATGAAAGGTCAAAGGTTGGCTGGTGTGACCGAACACCAAAGTCGAATCTCACGGATGGCAGCAAACATGTCCCAGGAATGGAAACAGCATTCCCGGCCTAGACCAGAATCTGCATTTCTCTTTCTTACCAGAAACTGTGCTACCATTTAATTGGTGGCCATTTAAGTTGATACGTTTTGATTGTTTCTACCAAATTAAAAGGAATTCAAGTTAAAAAAAAACTCTGGGGATACCATGTTCAGCAAAGAATGAAGATAGGTCATTTCTGTCCTCTGTCCATGCATGTAAAACGAGTATAAAGTGGGTCAGATCACATTATGCAAATGTCATAATTGTGTGATGTGGATATTGAACACCTGCTCTGCTGGTAACATCATCCGTCTGTACAAGACAATGAACTGCAGTGATCAACCACCCTGTGTCTGGGTGTCGGACTAGCCCAGCGTCGCCCCCTAGAGGGCATGGGGCCAAGGTCACCACTTCTGGTTTTGACAAAAAGGATGGAATGGGCCTCTACAGAAGAATGTATCTGACAACATTTCAGGCACAAAATAAAGACCTTGCTTATTGCGTAATGCATGATCAAATACAATAGTCCTATTCCCACAATGTTGAAAGTGCGTACCTTTGAACATAGAACTGCCGAACTCATATTTACCAATGAGCCAGGAAGAAAGCTGCTGTCTCCTTTATTTCTCGACATTTATCAAAACATCCATAGCGAAATACAAGAAAATAAAAGTACTCGACCAAGCATGACCACAGCATGAAACATCTAGAAGATTATATCTTGAGTGTCTGTGAATCTGGCTGAGAATAATACGAGAGTCCAACAAAATAAAATACTTTTCTTAATATACTATTTTTATCAATCATATTAAATCAGGTTAAAATATGTTAATTAGGAACATTAGAAATTACTTCTGCAAAGTCTTGCAGCATAACATCAGCTCATTCACCCTGTGGATGAGAGTGATCCACCCTGTACAAACCAGAAGGTGTTATTATGTGAAGAGTGCTAATGTGAGGTTATACATAAAAGTACCATTAAAGGTTAATACAGTTTTAACCCGAATAAGGCCACTTGTTATATATATGGTCATATACAATATACATTGAAAGACCAAGATGTGCACCAAATGTGGTTAAAATTGCGATAGTTTGAAGTTGGGGTGGATTTATATGGCAGATAACATTATCATACTCAATCGCTCCTAGAGGGAGAATGAAACTTAGTTGAAACAACAAAAACATCTTAACATACTTTTTGTAGACCAATCAAATGTTTTTTTACTTAATACATTTCGGTGGATATGGTCTGTTTGTATCATGTTATGTCTGAACAAGTCTTGCTCAAGGAGAAGCCTCGCACTGAAACGTTGGTGCGGGAAATCCCCCTATGACAATCTCAACCCTTATACCATGGTCTGGGTGAATACTCGATTCTGATTGGCTGAAGGGTGTGGGTTAAAAAGTGATGATGCACACCTAGGAAAGACGTTCCGTCAAATTGCCTGATGACAGTTCTAAATTATTGCGCTGGCTCAAGCGCTAGATGGTAACCGTGGCAACAGAGACTCAACGTTTTTTCAACAGCAAGACATCAACAGTAAGACAGAAAAAACATGAGTGATTTTATCATTTCTTTTAATTTATTTGGTGAGTTTGACAACTTTGAAGACTGGGATGCAGCAGAAGAAAAAGAGAAGAGAATGTGAAAAGAAAAAGGAGAAGCGACACAAGGAGGTGACACCGGAGGAATTAACGAATTAGAGGATGACAAGGACGAGATAAGCACAAAGAAAACCACGAAATGGGCAGTTAAGACATTAAGAGACTTCCTGGCTGACAAAAACATGGACATCAACTTTGAAAGCTACACTGCCACTACTCTCAATGACGTTTTGCGACTGTAAATGCGTCTGTCCAGTCGACCAAGGAAGGAGGAGAATACAGTGTTGCCAGTTTGAGGAGTCTGAGAGCCGGTATCAACCGCCATTTAACTGACATCAACATCATCAGTGACACTGTTTTCAAGACAAGTAATGCGGTTTTTAAGGCGATACAAAAACGCTACAGAAAGAGTGGGAAGGACACCAGCTTCCACCATCCTCGCATCACTGAGTCGGATCTCCAGATTATCAGATGTTCATCTGCGCTGTCTCCCGACACGCCCCCCGGCCTCGTCACAAAGGTGTGGTTTGACATCCAGCTGTGTTTCGCTCGGCGTGGCAGGGAGGGGAGCCGTGAGTTGACCATGACATCTTTCGTCATCCAAAGAGACGAACATGGCGTTGAATACGTCAGCTTAGCGCATAACCCTCAAACAAAAAACCACATAGATCCGAACGACCCTCACACGGAAAATCTGCGAGGGTTCATGTTCGCCAGGCCCGGGGATCCTCTGTGTCCAGTGAAGAGTTTTAAAAAGTACATCTCCAAGTGTCCCCCAGATGCAAAAGCGTTTTATCTTCACCCGAAGCGCTCCATCACTGTGGCATCTGATGTGTGGTACTCCAGGGAGCCGATGGGTGCCAACTACCTGGGGAACATGCTGAAAAAACAAACTTTAAATCTCTGTCCATCAAAAGCCACGATGATGGACATGCCAGTATCGCTATCAAATTTTACAATTAATGGAAATGTTGCATTTAATTTTAAATAGTGTGTTAATAGTAGGCCTATGTGATGATCAGAATGAATAGTTGACAATATTTGCTGTATTTGATTTGCTGTAATACAATATTGCTGTAGGCCTATTTGTTTCCTAATAAACGATTTAGGAAACTATCTGTGAACTTTGATTCTTTGAAACAAAATTTCGCATCATCCTCTGGACACGCACAAGCGGCAAGTAGCGCATTGGCCTTCTGAAATAATACTTTATATCCCGGAAAGTAAGGTTAACCAAAAAAAAAAGAAGAAGGTTGAGCCATCATCTCACTTCCCATCACTGATCGACTGCTGCGGGCGGGTCGCTATGGCCACGTTGCTTGGCAACGCCTGCATACGGGAGATATTAAATAGTCCGCTCGACTTGTAATAGATGTTAACTCTAAAACACATTAAAGTAGCCTATTATTAATTTGTTAGATATTTCTATCTTTCGTAGCGTAGGTGACCATGGTATAAGCGGGATAATGCCCTTCGAGGTGTGCATTAACAGAAATTAATCGGACTTCGCGGAAGCAACCGGACGACGCCCCCTTACTTCAACCATTGGTCAGCCAGTCAGGGGCAAAAACAAGTTGGCTACTTCAGGAGGAAGTACTATGGCGTGAGGCTATAGGCTCTATGCACAACTCCACTACTTCCTGGACTTAGTGCTGCTCCTTTATTTCCTGTCTTACATTATTGGATAAACTGATTAATCCAGGTGTGTCTGACCATTGGGACTACTCAGACACACCTGGATTAATCAGTTTGTCCAGTAATGTAAGACAGGAAATGAAGGAGCTGCACTAAATCCAGGAAGTAGTGGAGTTGTGCATAGAGCCTATTGCCCCAAAGATATCCATTAATTACGGCTGCAGCGTTCTCGCTAGATTGTGACTAATAAAAAAAGATTGGTTTGTATTAGTCCCGTAGACACAACATGGTGGGAAAATAAACTCCAGGTTTAAGAACCCTGAAGTCCTCCTTTAAGACCAGAAGGTTGAAGCTTCCACCCAGGTTTGGTATTGATCAGTCAATTTGTCTACTAGGATTTCGACTTTAAATGTTTTTCAAAAAATGTAAGATGTGCTGTAATCCATTTGGATGGTACGTGCATTTGCAAGTCGTAAATTCAAAATCCCCCAGCTTTCTTGCGGCATTTGCGGAGGCACGTCCCCTTTGGGTCGTAGTATAGTTCCCGTTTCTCATTGGATAGTCAGCTTTGCCTATATTAGCCTCTTTAGCAAACCAGCTCAAAAACAAACACAACTTTACACTGTATTGCACGCACAGCAAAACCGTGCAATGCATAAATTAGCAATGAATTAAGTGTGTAAAAGAATTTAAAATCTACATTCAAATGACCAACATGATACAAATAGAGTTACAGCCCTTTCCGGTAGAGCCCATAGGACCTATGAGATCGAAAAATATGAATGGGTTTTAATGGAGAGAGTCATTATTTTCAGGTATATTCAAGTCTTTATATGCCCCGGATTACACATATGTTTGGATTTAAATGATAATTTTTCATGCAAAGAAAACTGAAACATTTCGCGAAGAAGTTTGATAGGTTTGGTTTTGTGTGAGGCCACTTTGTGAACTACAGCCCCTCGCTGCTCTCGACACGAATGATATACGTCACCACCACTCAGACATGGCGATCTCTCTGCTCCACATCACCGCTTTTTTCCAAGGGGAGGATAAAAGCATCGAAAGAGAAAAAAACCATAAGTTGGGGCATGTGGAGAGTTTCCTTTATGCCGATGGGGAGATTGTCGGTCTTGTCCACACTCTGGTCCACACCAGTCACAGGGAGCGTGACGTCACATACGAGGCATGTAGTCTTTTTGATTGTGTTTTCTCTACAACCTTTAACTGTACAATTGCATAATAAACGGTCAAACTCTTGAGATGAGAAATTATCATTTAAATCCACAAACAACATCTGTATAATCCGGGGCATATAAAGATTGGGACCAGAAAATAATTACTTTCTCTCCATTGAAACCCATTAATATTTTTCGATCTCATAGGCCCCATGGGCTCTACCGGAAGAGCCGTAACTTTGCTACTCTATACAAAAAAAAATCTCTCTACGGGCGTAGCCATTGTTGACGAGCAGTACTCGTCAGGGGGCCAACTGATATTAAAACTTTGTCAGACACTTTTGGTTACAATCATACAACCTATCCAGTATTAATATTTAACCCTTAAACATGTGTTCTAGCCAGGGTGTCAGCTTAGAAGAAGTTGTTTTGCCCATTTTAACACTATATTCTTAAAAGTGGTAAAAGCAGATTTTTTTTTCCAAAGCGCTTCCTCTTTCTTTCATGCTACCTCCTGTAATTTGAGGCAAATGTGCAATATAATCCAATTTATGTGCAAGCATGATCTTTAAAAAATAATAATCAATAAATACTACAAGCATATCGCACCACAAGGGGCACTGTTGTGTCAACACAGCTGTGATTTGGCATGAGGCAGCAGATACAGTGAAGATGATTACAGCAGGTGTCAACAGTCAGAACAAAACTTAAAAAGGAGTGAATCACTCAACAGATTAACTTGTGCCGTGTTCCAATATCCATACTATCCGTATTTACTAGCTACTAAGTTTGAGTACGTAGGGCGTTCTGATTCAGATCGGGCGAAAATAATTGAACTGAAAGGACCCGGATGGTGTACTCAAAACGGTCAAACCGCGAAGAGTGTGGCGATGTACACTTTTCGTACTCAACGGCAGCCATCTTAGCTACGTAGCGGAAGAGGGCGGAGCCAGGCTGAGCCAAAGTCGGCACATTTTCCACATAGCCTGCATTAATAGTGTCATTTTGTAGTTTTTATAGTTCTTGTAGCTTTTTATAGCTGCTATGCATAAAGAGTACACCGTTCAAAGCGGGATGTCTATTGCGGGGGAGGAGCCGCGGCGGCAGTCGTGATCGTAGTTTCCGGTTAGTGCACCACTGAGTATTCGATTTGGAACAACACTGAAATCTGAAAATTAGCGCACTAAGTGAGTGCGGATAGTGTACTTTGTTTAAGTGTACTCATGGAAGTATGGATATCTGAACACGGCACTGGTCTATTTGTCTACAAAAACATTTACCTCAAGACTCTATCATCAAATGTTGCCAGAAAAAGGTAAGCTAAACTGTTTTCCAGCTAGCTATACTTCCCAGACAGATAGCTAGGCTAATGTACTTTCATAATTACTAGCTTACTTACTAATAGGTAAATTAAGTTGTCAGCAGATGTATAATGGACATATTGTGTTTAGAATGTATTTCCCGCACAGCAGCCTATTTTTCAGTCTGCTAGCTAAAAGTGTTTACCAGTTTGTTAGATAGAAAAGCCCTCAGCTTATGTCAGAGGACCTTGTAGTGATCTACGCAGAAACCAATCAGACTAGTGTAGTGAAATGTTTATTTTCTTGTCAGATGAGATAACGTGGATCCAGAGCATAAGTGTAGATCCCGCTGGGGTTGCGCCCCCACCAGTTTTCGTCAAGATTCATTTTGTACCCACCACTTGTAAAAAAATAACTTCCGGCGGTGAATAATACCGGATAATTCACCGTTGCTTAGCATAATTGACCGCTGTCAAGGAAAACAAAGGACTTTTTGCCTCTAATGACGTATCAATCCGCAAGCGTATCAATCCGCATGCCTGATGTAGGCTAGATTGGATGGAACAGCCAGCTCATGATGTGATACAGCGTTCAGCTGTGCAAGAAA
>OLKM01002292.1:0-16391 GCA_900291075.1 Melanogrammus aeglefinus | reverse complement strand
TACCTCTGTAATTTGAGGCAAATGTGCATATAATCCAATTTATGTGCAGCTGATCTTTTTTAAAAAAATAATAATCAATAAATACTACAAAGCATATCGCACCACAAGGGCCTGTTTGTGCAACACAGCTGTGATGTTGGCATGAGGCAGCAGATACAGTGAAAATGATTGACAGCAGGTGTCAACAGTCAGAACAAAACTTAAAAAGGAGTGAATCACTCAACAGATTAACTTGTGCCGTGTTCCAATATCCATACTATCGTATATTGTACTAGCTACTAAGTTTGAGTACGTAGGGCGTTCTCGATTCAGATTCGGAGCGAAAAATAAAGTGAACTGAAAGGAACCCGGAATGGTGTACTCAAACGGTCAAACCGCGAAGAGTGTGGCGATGTACACTTTTCGTACTCAACGGCAGCCATCTTAGCTACGTAGCGGAAGAGGGCCGGAGCAAGGCTGAGCCAAAGTCGGCACAATTTCCACATAGCCTGCATAATAGTGTCATTTTGTAGTTTTATATGTTCTTGTAGCTTTTTATAGCTGCTATGCATAAAAGAGACACCGTTCAAAGCGGGATGTCTATGCCGGGGTGGAGGCAGCCGCGCGGCAGTGTCGTGATCCGTAGTTTCCGGTTAGTGCACCACTGAGTATTCGAATTTGGAACAACACTGACATCTGAAATTAGCGCACTAAGTGAGTGCGGATAGTGTACTTGTTTAAGTGTACTCATGGAAGTATGGATATCTGAACACGGCACTGGTCTATTGTCTACAAAAACATTTACCTCAAGACTCTATCATAAATGTTGCCAGAAAAAGGTAAGCTAAACTGTTTTCCACTAGCTATACTCCAGACAGATAGCTAGGCTAATGTACTTCATAATTACTAGGCTTACTTACTAATAGGTAATTAATTGTCAGCAGATGTGTAATGGACATATTGTTTTGAATGTATTTTTCCCGCACAGCAGCCTATTTTTCAGTCTGCTAGCTAAAGTGTTTACCAGTTGTGTTAAATAGAAAAGCCCTCAGCTTAGTCAGAGGACCCTTGTAGTGGATCTACGCAGAAACCAATCAGACTAGTGTAGTGAAATGTTTATTTTTTGTCAGATGAGATAACGTGGATCCAGAGCATAAGTGTAGATCCCGCTGGGGGTGCGCCCCCACCAGTTTTCGTCAAGAGTCATTTTGTACCCACCACTTGTAAAAAAAATAACTTCCGGCGGTGAATTAATACCGGATTAATTCACCGTGCTTAGCATATAATTGAGCCGCTGTCAAGGAAAACAAAGGACTTTTTGCCTCTAATGACGTATCAATCCGCAAGCGTATCAATCCGCATGCCTGATGTAGGCTAGATTGGATGGAACAGCCAGCTCATGATGTGATACAGCGTTCAGCTGTGCAAGAAATATTTTTTTCTTTTTCAATCTTGACGACTTTTGTAGTGCTGTGTGTAGCCACACTTTTGCCCCTTCTGAACTTAAACACACAGTTAATTTTCTTTCCTAGCCCCTCTTATTTATGTTGGTATCTTACCCATGTCATGCCATGATCCAGAGGGAGCTGTAAGCCTAGCATCCAACAAATAGGAAGAGATATTGATTGGGAAAAATGTTTCATTTGTCGAGACAAATATGGAATATACAGCCAAGATAAAGCCCTAAGAAATCCTTCTGAGAATGGGCTAAAGTGTATTAGACTGAGAGTAAATGAACGGGCAAAATACCAAGACGTGGAGTATGCTGATGCTCGGATTGAAGAGTTTCTCGACACGGCACAAAACATGCTATGCAGCTTTTACAAATGTTAGTTTTATTTTCCGCCTTAAGAAATGCTTTCAAAGCAAAAAAAAATCACTAAATACTGCAAGCATTGCCAGCTGATCACCACTAGAAGTTCGATGTTCAGTGTCTTGGGAAAAATGTATTTTCTGGCAGAAAGACAATCCTAAAGAGAAACTTTGAAACATCAAGTCATCACTGCACCTAAAAAGATTCTTGATCTAGCTCAACAAGACACAGAATTGTGACTGAGGCTTGCAGGAGTCAATGTCTTGATTGCAGCAGAAGGCAAGTATCATCTTATCTGCTACATAGAGTTCCTCAGGAAGTATTAGAGCACTTCCTCAAGAGCAGGTGATCCATATTCCATTTGCTTACACAATGTGGCAGATGAGCTTAGAGCAGGACTTGCCTGAGGTGAAATATACTTATTGAAACTGTTTGGGAAAGATACTGTAAATTTCAGACTGCTCTTCTTAACGTAAAGAAATGAATGGATGACAAACAAGATTATGCTAAAGGGATGACAATGGCTAGCTGTGGAACAGACAAGGACACTGAGATACTGAGTTGGCTGTATCGGGTGTCGGTAAAGGTCAAAGCAGACATCAGGGAGTCCCCAAGACATGTTATTGGAGGGATAGATCAGCATCATGCAGAAAAAACTGTGCCTTACAGTCTGTACATCCTCCTACAGCTCCTTTGCGTTAATGATGCTGACTCAGAAAATGAGAAGGAACAATCCTGTCACACAAAGTCACTTTCCTGAAGTGGAGTTGCTGTACACCAAGCTACACGCTCAAAGGACTTAGTGCAGTTACTTCATGCTTCATTCTGCCACAGTGCCCGTACCTTTCATGAATATGGCGAATTAACAGACTGGAAATGTGAGACTGTTTGGGGAGGATGATGGGATACTTCATGTCTTTCGAAAGGACTGACAGCCGTCCTCCTATTCTAATCAATCAATCTTTTAGCATAAAAAAAAAGTTTTTTGGCTGGGAGAGTGAGAGGTGCTATCATGTAGGGATGGGCATTTCGAGTAATTTTCTAACCGAGTACCCGAACCTGGTCCTAATCGAGTACCCGAATAATAAAATATACACCAGCATCGCGAGTTGGGTCTGTCTCGTCCTGCAAGACGGAGGGCGTAACTTGTAGTAGGAGGCGTAACTTGTCGTCGGAGGAGGCGTAACTTGCACTAGGAGGCGTAACATGTAGTCGGAGGCGTGTCTAGTACTTTTCAAAATCGCGGAAGTGATCTGTACTGTATGTAGCAGACAGTGGTGCCCGGGTACATAAATGACCGGTAATAAATGACTCATGAATATAAAAGACCCGACTTCAATGAAGATCTCGTGTGAACCGTGATTTACAATGCTTTTTGTTTACCGCGAAAAGAGAAAAATCTCGCGTGGACCGCGATTTAGAAAAGACCAGGTTACGCCTCCTAGTACATGTTACGCCTCCGTCTTGCAGGACGCAGACAGATACTATTGGGCATCGCCGACAATGAAATAATCCTAGGTTACCCGGTTACTAATTCGTAACCGATTAGCAGATTGTCTACTCGGGTACCCGAGTATCCGAGTAACCGTGCACATCCCTATATGATACCTAGTGGATCATACATGGAGCTTACCATTGAAAGAATTCCTCTCCGTGTATGTGGCTTTTCGGGAATTAGGATGTCAAACCTAAAGGCGTCATTTTCCACGCTCCTGCTCGCTGAAGGCCTAGTGGGCTAAGGTGAAGCTGCGAGCGGAGCCCAATCAATGTACCCCTGCTGGACCCCAGTCAAAAAAACTTAAGTCACCAGGGCACATAAGACTCAAAAAAGCTGAGGATGTGCAAAACACAACAGCTTAATAAAAAACTAATTCCTCCTAGATCATGGACAACCCGGGCAACACGGTAGGGAGGTTCCAGCGTGGTGTAAGCACGCGCGAAACAGGCCTAACCCGTCTAGCCCCACGCAAGAACCTCTTGACCAGTGGATGGCTGAAGATCGGTCCACCATCACAGCGCACATGGCCAGCTGAAACGGCTGCCGCATAGACCTTGATAGTGGAAAAGGCCAAACCCTTCTCCAATAAGTGCTGCAGAAAAGCAAGCACGCTTCCCACCTCGCAATGGGATGGAACAGTGTGGTTCCTGTCACACCAATCAGAGAAAGCGCACCACTTCGCCGCATAAAGGGAAGAAGTAGAAGGCGCACGAGCACCCTGGATAGTGTTGATAACCGCTTCAGGCAAACCTTTGCCCTGCAGGATCAACCTCTCAGGAGCCAGACCAACCACAGAGCTGAGCGGTTCTCCGGAGCCACTATAATCAGGGACAATTTCTCCTATCTGACCCGTTCCAGAAGAGGAAGGATCAGCTGGAGCAGAGGAAACGCATACAGGAAAACCCGCGGCCAAGGTGTGTGCGCCAACGCATCCACACCCAACGGGGGAAGATCCCGAGGGTTGAGAGAGAACCACCACCTGCAGTGTGTGTTTCTCCCTGCAATGCGACAGGTCCACCTGAGCCATCCCGAACCTCTGCCAGATCAGTCTGACAATGTCGGGATGTAACCGCCACTCGTCGCGGCAGGGACCGCCGCGAGACATGAGGTCCACCCTGAAGTTCTGGGCGCCCGCGATATGCAGGGCTCTCAGACTGAGGAGATACTGATGAGTCCAAAGCCAGAGCTCGACCACCTTTTGGTGGAGAGCAGAGGAGCGCACTCCCCCCTGTTTGTTTATGTACGCCGCCGCCGACACACTGTCTGCCCTGATCAGAACGTAGCGGCCACGCACCGGGTGAAAGAAATGCAAGAGCACTTTCCTCACAGCGACGAGTTCCAGCACATTTATGTGGACTGTAGGGGGCGTGCGCCACTCTCCTCCCACCAAGATGAGAGAGGCACGTCTCCTCCCAACCCGTCAACGAGGCGTCCGTGAAGACCACAACGTAGGACGTCACTCTGCCCAGGGGAACACCCTTGAGAAGGGCGGGGGGGGCTTCCCCAATATTCCAGGACTGGTGACACTGATCGGGATAGGAGGAGCACCCTGAACTTGTGTCGCACGGGGTCCAACCATTGGCGAGCAAACCACCGCTGGAGTCTGCGCAAATAAAGAGCAGACCAGGGGTAACACGGGATGGGCCGCCTGCCATCAGCCCAAACAGGCGCATGATGGACAGCGCGGTCACGTTTCTGAGAACGCAAAAGCGGGAGAGTGCCAACAGGATGAGTCCAGGCAAAGCCCCAAGTAGACTATCTGCCGGCCGTGGGCGCGGAAGCTCTTCTCCCAGTTGATGGCAAAACCCAGGAAAAGAGAATGGTTTATCACCGTCATGGTGTCCCTTCTCGCAGCTTCCTCTGAGTCGCTCAGAATAAGTAGGTCGTAGAGGTAGAAGAGAACCCTCTTTCCCTGACGCCTGAGCGGTCCCAACGCCGTCTCCACATACTTTGATAAGGTGCGCGGGGCCAGGGAGTAGCCGAATGGCAGGCACTGGTACTCGTACGCCACCCCCATAAAGGCAAAACGGAGAAACTTCCTGTGCGCCTGCCGAACAGGGACTTGGAAGTAAGCATCCTTGAGATCCGGGGATGTGAACCAGTCACCCGCCCTCACACATCGGAGCAGCGCTCTGATAGTGAGCATTCTGAATTTCCTCGCGGCAAAAAATCTATTGAACACGCGAAGATCCAGAATAGGTCTCATCTCCCCTGACTTCTTCGAAACGAGGAAGTAGTGGGAGTAAAACCCCTGATGTGACTCGTGGGGGGGAACGACAGTGATGGCCACCTCTGCTGCCAGAGCCGTGCTCGCCACTGGATCCCGTAGCCTGGTCTCCACCAACCCCACAAAGGGTGGGGGACGGCGCTTCAACTAAATGGGATGATCCCATCTCAACGTGCTGTCCAACCATGATGGTAGAACACACCGCTCTAGCCAGCACGCATAGCGGTCGGAGAGAGGGCAACCTGACAGCTGAGGAACACTGTCCAGGAATAACCCGTAATCCTCGGCCTCTACCGCCTCCACACAGTGTGTGGATCAAGGGGGGAATCCCATGAAAGGGAGGATGCTCAGCGAGCGTGGTAGACGACACAGAGCTAGTCGCTGTACAAGCAGCGAGCCGTCTAGACGCCATGCTCGTGTCCGCCGAACAGCCAACGAGCCGCCTAGTCGTAGCACTCATGACCGTGCGTTGCCCGCTGGCTGTAACCACAGCACGCAGACCCGTCTTCTCACCTTCCACAAACTGTGGAAGGGAGGTAGAGGGGATAACGTGGATAACTAGGAAACTAGTACAAGTGCCCGTATCCACGGGCTCGGGGTAACGAGTCTCCAGCCCCGCCCACGAAGATCAAAGGGACGCCGCTTCTTAGAAGCAGGTGAACCAGAGGTCATGTAAACACGCCGTCCGGCCGCCACCCTACAGCCATCTGGCTGAGGGGGTGAAAGAGGCGATCTAAAGGAACCTCGTTCTTTAGGGTATATACCGCCGTTCGGTCGAACGGTCTATCTTTTCTTTATTGGGATAAGAAAAAGTGGGAGCAAGTTTGCGGAAATTCTGGCTCCATGGTGCTGCTCTCCCCGGCTGCGGCGGGGCTGCTGTTGCTGCGACTGCTGCTGCGGCATCGGGGTTAGGGGTGGAGGCGGCCTCCTGGAGCGCTGGAACCGGCCTGGACCGGGAACGATTCTTACGGACGGACTGCTGGTGAGCGAGCACCTCCGACAACCGGGGCCTGAATAGTCCATCCGGAGCTAATGGACCCTGGACGAGGCTGGCCCGCTCTCGTTCCGGAACCGCAGTGTGAGAGGGCCATATGGCCCTCTGGATCATGGTGGTCCACGCCATATGCCGGCCGGCTGAAATGGCTATCGGCTGGCACAGCTGAAGGATGGCGCTGGAGAAGCGGGAAACCGTCAGCCATCTCGCGGCCTCCTCCGGGCTGTAAGCCTCCCTGACAGCCGACAAGGAGACCAGGGCAGAAGAGAGCAGGGCGATGTTGTTGATCGCCGCTGCAGATTGCGAGGCACAGACGAATACCCTGTCCGTCAGGCCGGTAATCTATTTCTGGAGGCAGTCCGGGGGCAGCAGCTTCTCGTTAGGGCGCCATCCGGCGCCCGGACAGAGAAGCGCTGCTAGGGAAGGCTCCAGGCGAGGAATCCCCCTCGCCTGGGGAACAGGGGGCACTGGGTAGCCCGCCGGGAGGAAGACAGGGTGCGAAAACACTCGCCCTGCATGTCATCCGACATGGGGGCGAGAGGCGGGGCTGGGGCATAGGAATGCCCCCGATCGCCGCGGCCTCACCCATGATCTCGCCGAAGAGATCTGCCATCCGGCACGGTCTCTCCCTCGGGAGGACAGTGGCTTTGTGGAAGCCCCGGAGCGGGAGAACTCGGACGCAGAACCAGGAAAGACGTCGTCCAAGGAGGCGACGTCGTCAACCTCGAATCGCTCGCCGTCGCTGTCCTGGCGTCCGGAACCCCGGCCCCGAAGATGTCGATGGCCTCAGCGAGGCCCACCGACGGGGAGAAAAAGAGGTGCCTGGAGAGGAGCCCCACTTTTGGCAGCGCACGGCAGGCGGCGCAGGAGGCGGGAGCAGTCATGGCAACCGGGGAGTGTTCAGCGCCGAGGCACCTAAAATACGCCAGGTGCCCATCACCAGGGAAGCGGGACAGGAGGCGCACTGAGGCCCTGAAAAGGGCCCCCTAGCTCTTATAGAAGCGCTCTCCAGTAGCCCTGAAAAGCGCCGTTGGTCTGTGGCTTCGCCCGCGCCGCTGCCACCGGTCATCCTGGAAGTCATTTCTTCGTTGATCAGTACTTTAAATGCTGAAAGAAAAAAGGAGAATGGACGGCGGTTTGCGCCGCCTTATATACACGTTCCGTGGGAAATGTGGGCGGTGCCCACGTTGATTGGTGCATAGTTGAAATTTTTCAGAGCCCATAAGGCGAAGCCTAGACGGCGTAGCCTACATGAAATAGAACAATATGTTCATGTCCACTCTCTCTTCCCCTCTCTATATGTCTCTCCCTTCCTCTCTAAGAGACACAGGAAGACAAGAGAGATTTTAGTTAATTACCTTTCTGGAGTGTGACGCTAGTGAAGTTGAAACCGCGCAAAGCACGTCATTACGTGTTCACGCAGTAACGTCAACGGTCAAGTGGATGGTGTGGGCTGAGGGCAAAATATAGCCAAAAAAAAAAAAGATTTCTTTTTTTCTTTTTTGATAACATGTGAATGCGCTGGTCAGCACGGGCCGCTAATTGGGGTTCACTGCACTAGACACACCAGTAGAGGAGAGCCATTTATGCTGACATTGACTGTTAATGGGGATAAACAGCAATTTGAAATAGAAATAGGTTGGGGGGTAACAGTACTGAACTGCTCTGTGTACAAAACCTTATGGCGAAGGAGATGCCAGAGCTACTCTCATGTAGAGTACGGCTAAAAACATACACAGGACATTCAGTAAATGTTTTGGGAGCAGCAGGGGCTAAAGAGCATAAACAGCTAGTTAAAAATTTACCGTTGATTGTTGTGGCAGGTTCAGGCCCTAGTCTGGTAGGCAGGCACTGGATTAGCTTTACAGTGAAGACCAGAACCGCAGATCCAACATGCTCAGGCCCCATCCACACAGAGCCGAAAATGATCCGGTTTCGTTATATGCGGTTCAGGAATATCTCCGTAAAGACGGAGTCATTGCGAAACTGCATTGAGCTGTAGAAACGCTCTACAACTGCATTGAGCTGTAGAAACGCTCTACAGCTGTGTCGTCTACCACGCTCAACGAGCGTGGTAGACGACACAGAGCTAGTCGCTGTACAAGCAGCGAGCCGTCTAGACGCCATGCTCGTGTCCGCCGAACAGCCAACGAGCCGCCTAGTCGTAGCACTCATGACCGTGCGTTGCCCGCTGGCTGTAACCACAGCACGCAGACCCGTCTTCTCACCTTCCACAAACTGTGGAAGGGAGGTAGAGGGGATAACGTGGATAACTAGGAAACTAGTACAAGTGCCCGTATCCACGGGCTCGGGTAACGAGTCTCCAGCCCGCCCACGAAGATCAAAGGGACGCCGCTTCTTAGAAGCAGGTGAACCAGAGGTCATGTAAACACGCCGTCCGGCCGCCACCCTACAGCCATCTGGCTGAGGGGGTGAAAGAGGCGATCTAAAGGAACCTCGTTCTTTAGGGTATGTACCGCCGTTCGGTCGAACGGTCTATCTTTTCTTTATTGGGATAAGAAAAAGTGGGAGCAAGTTTGCGGAAATTCTGGCTCCATGGTGCTGCTCTCCCCGGCTGCGGCGGGCTGCTGTTTGCTGCGACTGCTGCTGCGGCATCAGGGTTAGGGGTGAGGCGCGCCTCCTGGAGCGCTGGAACCGGCCTGGACCGGGAACGATTCTTACGGACGGACTGCTGGTGAGCGAGCACCTCCGAGAACCGGGGCCCGAATAGTCCATCCGGAGCTAATGGGCCCTGGACGAGGCTGGCCCGCTCTCGTTCCGGAACCGCAGTGTGAGAGAGCCATATGGCCCTCTGGATCATGGTGGTCCACGCCATATGCCGGCCGGCCGAAACGGCTATCGGCTGGCACAGCTGAAGGATGGCGCTGGAGAAGCGGGAAACCGTCAGCCATCTCGCGGCCTCCTCCGGGCTGTAAGCCTCCCTGACAGCCGACAAGGAGACCAGGGCAGAAGAGAGCAGGGCGATGTTGTTGATCGCCGCTGCAGATTGCGAGGCACAGACGAATACCCTGTCCGTCAGGCCGGTATAATCCTATTTCTGGAGCAGTCCGGGGGCAGCAGCTTCTCGTTAGGGCGCCATCCGGCGCCCGGACAGAGAAGCGCTGCTAGGGAAGGCTCCAGGCGAGGAATCCCCCTCGCCTGGGGAACAGGGGGCACTGGGTAGCCCGCCGGGAGGAAGACAGGGTGCGAAAACACTCGCCCTGCATGTCATCCGACATGGGGGCGAGAGGCGGGGCTGGCATAGGAATGCCCCCGATCGCCGCGGCCTCACCCATGATCTCGCCGAAGAGATCTGCCATCCGGCACGGTCTCTCCCTCGGGAGGACAGTGGCTTTGTGGAAGCCCCGGAGCGGGAGAACTCGGACGCAGAACCAGGAAAGACGTCGTCCAAGGAGGCGACGTCGTCAACCTCGAATCGCTCGCCGTCGCTGTCCTGGGCGTCCGGAACCCCGGCCCCGAAGATGTCGATGGCCTCAGCGAGGTCCACCGACGGGGAGAAAAGAGGTGCCTGGAGAGGAGCCCCACTTTTGGCAGCGCGCACGGCAGGCGGCGCAGGGAGGCGGAGCAGTGTCATGGCAACCGGGGAGTGTTCAGCGCCGAGGCACCTAAAATACGCCAGGTGCCCATCACCAGGGAAGCGGGACAGGAGGCGCACTGAGGCCCTGAAAAGGGCCCCCTAGCTCTTATAGAAGCGCTCTCCAGTAGCCCTGAAAAGCGCCGTTGGTCTGTGGCTTCGCCCGCGCCGCTGCCACCGGTCATCCTGGAAGTCATTTCTTCGTTGATCAGTACTTTAAATGCTGAAAGAAAAAAGGAGAATGGACGGCGGTTTGCGCCGCCTTATATACACGTTCCGTGGGAAATGTGGGCGGTGCCCACGTTGATTGGTGCATAGTTGAAATTTTTCAGAGCCCATAAGGCGAAGCCTAGACGGCGTAGCCTACATGAAATAGAACAATATGTTCATGTCCACTCTCTCTTCCCCTCTCTATATGTCTCTCCCTTCCTCTCTAAGAGACACAGGAAGACAAGAGAGATTTTAGTTAGTTACCTTTCTGGAGTGTGACGCTAGTGAAGTTGAAACCGCGCAAAGCACGTCATTACGTGTTACACGCAGTAACCGTCAACACGGTCAAAGTGGATGGTGTGGGCTGAGGGCAAAATATAGCCAAAAAAAAAAAAAGATTTCTTTTTTTCTTTTTTGATAACATGTGAATGCGCTGGTCAGCACGGGCCGCTAATTGGGGTTCACTGCACTAGACACACCAGTAGAGGAGAGCCATTTATGCTGACATTGACTGTTAATGGGGATAAACAGCAATTTGAAATAGAAATAGGTTGGGGGGTAACAGTACTGAACTGCTCTGTGTACAAAACCTTATGGCGAAGGAGATGCCAGAGCTACTCTCATGTAAGTAGAGTACGACATAACACAATACCACAGGACATTCAGTAAATGTTTTGGGAGCCAGCAGGGGCTAAAGAGCATAAACAGCCTAGTTAAAAATTTACCGTTGATTGTTGTGGCAGTTTCAGGCCCTGTAGTCTGGTAAGGCAGGCACTGGATTAGCTTTACAGTGAAGACCAGAGAACCGCAGATCCAACATGCTCAGGCCCCATCCACACAGAGCCGAAAATGATCCGGTTTTGTTATATGCGGTTCAGGAATATCTCCGTAAAGACGGACTCATTGCGAAACTGCATTGAGCTGTAGAAACGCTGTAGTAGATATTCACACAGAAAAAAGTGCATCAAGCCTGCGCGGATACAGCCTGCACGCTGTATACATTCAGTCACAAGGAGATTCAACCTTTTAAATTGAGCAGAAATACTTTTTAATGTACAGTAATTAAATTTATCAAGGGGCTTTTTTTAAAGCTACAAAAAGAATACAAATAAAATAATAAATAAAAAATTTGACTCAACTCTGACGTCCCCCAGCTGGTGGGGGTCTAATGACGTCATCGTTTGCGTTTCAGGCGTCCAGATGAATCCTAACATGAAACCGCATAAGTCCTGATAGATTTGAAACCACTTCCGAGGGTGGTTTCAGAAATTTGAGGTTTCGGGCACCGGATTCGCCAGCTACGTCTGGATGGTCAGCCGAAAATGCGCAAGACTTATGCGGTTTCACCAAAATATCAGCTTCGTTTGGACAGGGTCTCTGTTGCATGTGGCCATGACTCACTCCATGCCATGACATCCAATCACTGTGCTGTGCCTAAACCCCATCGCCGTGTTCCAATACCCGTACTGGCCGTACTTACTAGCCAAAATTTGAGTACACAGTACGTTCCAATTCAGATCCGGCGAAAAGAAGTACACTTCAAGGACCCGGATGTCGTACTCAAAACGGGCTAATCGTGAAGTGTGGATCGAAGGACACTCTCCGTACTCAACGGCAGCCATCTTAGCTACGTAGCGGAAGAGGCGGAGCCAGGCTGAGCGCTCAACTCGAAAAAATAATGGATACCGAAGTGACAGCGCCTGCAGCTGCGGCTGTCGCAATCGTCATTTCCGGTAAGTGCACCACAGAGTACTCGATTTGGAACAGCACTCACATCTGAAAAAATAGTGTATACTCAAGTGAGTACGGATAGTGCAGAAAGTGTACTTCCTTTAAGTATACTCATGGAAGTACGGGTATTGGAACACGGCACATGTCTTTCCTTCCTCATCAGGCTGGCACACTCAGGCTGACACACCTGCAGCAAATCTGAGATCATTACCAGCCTGTTGTCTAAAGCCAGAAAGTCAGTTGCTGGCGGAACACCAGACCCGGCAACACCTCAGTCCCACAACATGCTTGTTGAAATACCCTTTCTTTCAGTTATCTTCGATTTAGGCCTGGGGATGGCCGGCAGTCCTACTTTTTCGGTTTAGTACCTAGTTTATAGTTTGGGGTTGTCAGGCAGGGAGGGGGGCCAGCTTCGACGTCCCTATAGACAAGTTTTTGAACCGTTTCCGCTCTACTTCCTGAACTTCTTCCGTCGAATGCAATCCACTTCCGTTCTGGCGGGCTGGGCCATCTGTGCTGGCCTAGTTAACCTGAAGAGTCCACTTATCAGAGTGCCTTGTGAGGTTTAGAATCTTGCCTTATGTCCCAGTCTACCAACACCCAGCCATGTTGTTCATTAAATACAGATAAACACAATAAGTACGGCATGCATTGTATTTTTTTTAATATCATCATTTTTATAGTGATGTAATTGTGTGGGCTTTTGTATTTTACTTTTTAAATACCTTTTAGAATTTAACATGTGATCTTTCTTGTTGAAGCCATTTCTTTAGTTTCCTCAAAACAATGAATTAATCCAGTGTTATTTATCTACAGTATGAGCTTGCTATGAATGATAAACTGTTAACAGAAATTGTAACCCTCTAAGGAACATAAGGCCTATCATTCATGATTGTAGTTCAGTGCAATAATGAAATTAAATTAAATTACATCAAACTTTATTTTACTCAAACAGTACAGGCACATTGATATATTGCACAGCACAAAGAGATCATGTAAATTGTGCATTATGTAAATAAGGTACATCTGTTGGCTCCTGTGGGCATGACCTTAATAAGGCAGTTTATATTATTTTTTAAATGCTGCGATATTTTACTGCAGAACTGTAACCTTCCCTCGACAAAATCATCAACAATTTTCGCCATCAATTTTTAACGCCATCTCCAGTCAAAGTGGTAGAACCGTGATCCCAGGCTAGCATCGAAATCGCTGTGTTTTCGCCGGCAGACCGCTGCGCAAACCACTTCCGGCGGAAATGAAAGCATTTTTGTAGCGTCATGGCGGCGCCCGTGGTTTCGCGCGTAAACTTGTCTATAGGGGGTGGCCTGGCCCCCCCTCCATTTTGCTGAGTTTGTCCGGCATCTCCAGGTCCCTTTTGTTCTGCGGACCTCTTTATTTGGTAAGGTATTTGTATTGTATGGCAGCTATGTTTTCATTTGAGGATGTTTGTTTCCTGGTGGGAAAACTTGGTTAATAAAACCCGTTAAAACATCTTATTTTCTGGTGTCCTGCTTTTATGTTGGGGTCTCAAATTTGAGCTACTGAGTACTTTATATAATAGTTTGGAGGCCGTAACATAATGGGGGCTCGCCCGGGATTTGAACCCGGGACCTCTCGCACCCCAAGCGAGAATCATACCCCTAGACAGAAAGTGATAAAACATGAATTATCGACTGCGTTGTTTGAGGAAGGCGTGTTGCCTGACCCTGGCATGGCCCTTTCGCCAACAAAACAGGCCTTCCCTGATCAAAGCATTAGAAGGTTGGAATTGGAGCTAGAGCTGCGGCGGCTAGAGTTGCAGGACAAAACTAGTGAGAGGGAGGCAGCAGTCAGGCTTAGGGAGCAGGAGTTCAGGTTTAAACAGATGGAATTGGAAGAGTTGACCAAACTAGTGGGGTCGGATGCATGTGTAATTTTTCTCAGTCATTTCAAATTGGTGTTAAAGTTTGGTTTTTACTTCTAAGTTGAAATTTAGGGTCTATATAATAAATTTTAAGTCAGAGTGTCAAACACACAGATAAAAAATGGCCTCCAGAGGGCGCCGCAAAATATGTAAACTGCTACAACTTTTGATTAGATTAACCAAATTGATTAACCAAACCAGAATTAAAAGGAGAAACTGGTTTGCAAAGCATTTGGTGACCAGATAAAAATAAATACACTTTTAGCCCAAAATATTACATGAACACAAGCGAAATTGTGCTTTTTTAAAGATAAAGTCTGAAAATATCCTCACAGTTGCTAAGGAATTTTACTTTTTAATGTTATTTCACAAGTCAAGACTGTGTGGGTGATTAAAACTGAAAATGAAAGCTCCTCACTCTTCTATTCTATGCCCTAGGAGGCGCCGCAAAATGTCAGTAACAGACCACATGAACTTTCTATGTATTGATTAGGATCAGGAGTGTCTCAACTTTTTCTTTCAGTCAATCAATCAATCAATCAAGCCAACAAGCCATCATTTTATTCCCAAGAAATTTTCACAAAAGAACTTTATATCTGGAAGAAAGTACATCAATAACAATAAGAAGATAAACAATAGTTTTTCTGGCATTCAAAAAATGAACAGAGGACCATAGGGCTAACATTTATTCTGAGAAATTCACTCTACAATGATAACTATAATTTACTTCTTTGATTTATTCTATGTCAGTCTTAGAAGTTCTGTCATGTGCACTTGCACAGACGTGTGCACTTTACTTCGCCTTCAATGCACTTGCACCGAGAACTGGCAGGTGACTTGTACAAGAACTTGTACAACCACACTTCACATCTAGTGGAATACGTCTTTTGCAAGTGGTTAGCGTAGTCCAAATGGAAAGAAGTTTGCTGTCCTCTTCTTTCCACCCATGGTCAGATGGGGTTGTGTCAGGCATTATTGAACCTAAATGAAATGAATACATAAATGCATGTTTTTTTTTGTGATTATATAGTACTCAAATCCATACAGGTGCATACTTACATGTGGGCTGGTGTCCAAGATGCTTGCTTGGAAGACACTCCTTTGAGATGTAGAATCCAAAGCATCCATTGTTGGGGGGATTCTTTCAACATCCCTCGTCTTCTGTGAGAATAGCCTCATTCGAAGAAGAGAAAACAATCATTTTCCTCATTTGATTCACTGGAGTACAGCCTACAGACAAAAGTTTACTGCAACTTCTTTCAGCCTTGGAGAGGTTTTGGAATGGAGTCTCAATGAATGGTTACGAATAACTCCTCTGTCAAGTGTGGAACTTCGTGCAATCAATTTGCAGCAGGATCGCTTACCCCCTGAACTTGAAAGAAGATGTGGCTGTCTGATCCGTGAATGCATGGAAAGAGAGCCATGGCTTTTACATGTTTCTGTGCCCAGTTTTGTGGCGAGAGTGTTCAGGGAGATCATTCTTGATGTCTTTCCAGTTTTGAAAGCAGATCCAGGATTTCTGCAGTTGCATTCAAAGCTTGATATGATGGAAATTTACTCAGCAGGATTACGACAACACCTGTGTCTCCAGTATAGACCCATCCCAACTGATGATGCTGTGTGGAGGGCATGAAGATGCACTTAGGACACGAGTGTTCAGCTTCCTTGTGTTTGCAGCGATCCATTGGAGACTGTTTCAAACATGGTTGGACGCAATCATCTGCTGTTATGTAGACATCTTTGTCATCTGGGAACTGTCCATTTGTTACAAGCGCAGTTGACAGGAATGAAAACAGTTCTGTCTTATTATCCTCATTTGCCAGAAATGCCTGCCAATCTCTTTGGGACTTTGGCAGGCCAGGAGATGCGTTGTCGGCTGATCCTCGCTTTTCTCTTGTTCCTCCTTTGATTTGTCAAAAGCACGATACTGGTCCCAGACTGATGTCCACTCGGTTTGAGTCTTTTCAGGTCACGTTGAACTCTTGGGCAGTACACCTTGTCGAAGTAGGACTCAAAGGTCTTCCCTTGGGACAGTCGTGCCAGGGCAGTGATGGATAAGTGCTCCACCATCAATGACAATGAAATCATAAAGATCTAGGTGCAAACTATCTCCTCACTGTCAGATATTCCTCCACTCTTAGGATTCCCCAGGATGTAAAACCAACAAATCTGATTTCGTACACAGGAGTTGAGGGATCCTTTGCATGACATGCAGAGTGGGTTGGAGAAGACTCGTGCAGAAAAAATCTTCAAATTCCCACCCGGCTTCCAGGCACAATGAAAGCTTTTCCCATAAAGTCTGCATGACGTTTGAGAAGTGCTGCATCCTCAGTTTTTAGCTGCTGTCTTCTTGCGTGTTTCTTCTCAGTGGAACAACATCAAGTTGTTTCGCTTGATCGGAGGCTGTCAGTGGTGTGTCATGTGAGTCCAGCACATTCTTT
>OLKM01002291.1:59152-75394 GCA_900291075.1 Melanogrammus aeglefinus | reverse complement strand
TCAAATGCTCGAGCCGAGCAAGAGTGGCAGCGATTCACTGCCATCTCAGCTCAAGAGTAGCACAGCCCACACCTAGACCAATCAGCAAGAACACTGGGAGGGAGCACTGCCTTCCGCTCGAGAAAACACAAGACAGTGTTACCGGGACCAGGACCGAGAGCGCAAGCCTTCACCAAGCAAGTACTGAAATAATTACACACTAAATAAAAACAGCAGTGTTACCGCGATAGGACGCGACCAGAGCCTCCTTCACCGGTAAGACTGAAAAGTAAATACACAAACAAGTGTTACAGGACGGCAGGGCGCTGATGAGCCGCCCTCACCGGTAATGAACCTGATCAAAGATAATCCCCAAACAGTATTTACAGGGAGAGGCGTGAGCGGCGCTCCTTCACCGGAATGACCGAAAGAAACGCAACATGTTAACAGGGACGAGGAGCGAGAGCCCGTCTTCACAGGTAGCACTGGGACCGAAAATTATATATCTTTTATCTTTTTTTTTAAACAAAGTTTACCAAACAAATGTTTTAACCCAGAAACAAGCGGAGCGTGCTACGGAAGCTATAAAGTAGCAGCTACAAGCGCTGAAGGAGCGCCACGCTCCTCAGCTGACAGTGTAGCCAAGTAATAAAATAATCACGCAGTTCCGCAGAGGACCTGAGTGCCTTCACCAGTAAGTGACTGACACAAACAACAAATATATACTTTTTTAACCAAAAGTGTTAAACAAAACTGGAATCTTCTACTCAAGGAAAGCTTTCCGCACTTGTTACCGACAAAACAGCCTGGAGGACGATTCCACCCGTTGCTCCGAACTTGTCCGAGGCTGCACACATCTGGACGCGATACTGTCAAAAGCGAATCGCTATCCGCCATTACGTGCGCCTTTGCGAGAAGATTAAGACAGACTCCACTGTCGACACCGGGCTATATAGCCCATCCGGTCACGAGGTCATCATGTACCTTTGTGGTAAGTTAACTCGAATCTGCGCATGGCGCGAACGGATAAATCCAGTGCTTAATGCACCTGTCAGTATCAGGATGAAATTAAAACAGGATCCCTTCAGACTTTGTAATCATTCACATGCTCTTTACTTTTATATACCTGTGAGTTTTTTTACGTGTATTAAGCTAACTGATGTCTATCTAAAAATAACAGATTACAATGTATACACATGGATGATTCCCTCATACTTTATTAACTATATACAGGAGACCAAACAGTCGGAACATCAGAAAACATCTTCCAAAAACATTATTAGCACATCGATTTCTAGGTTTTAAATGTAACTTGTACATGAAGTATGGAAAAACTACCGGTACACAGTTCAAGAACATTAGGCGGAATTACATAGACAAGCTTATTTAAAACATAATAAACTATAAACATTATAATAGTCAGAGTCACTTCCTGGTTGTGTACCCCTCACGGGCTAAATGGCCCCAGTGATAAGCGAACTGGCCTTATAATATAAAACACTAATACCACACCCCTCTAGCCAGCGGCACAAGAGCCGCCATCTTGTGTCGCTTGAGCTAGGTATAACTCAGACTGTCAGACAGCCTAGAATATATGTTCCAATAATATTTATACTAAACTGATATATGACAGATATAGTTTATAATATATTATAGTATAATAATTATATATATAATATACATATATAAGAATATTATATATATAGTGGTGTTATATACATGTGGGGCCAAAAAAGTAGTCACCACCAATTGTTGCAAGATCTCCGCACTTCTGAAGAAAGACCGAAGAGCCTTAAGTTTCATCATAATATACCTCAACTTATGAAGACACAAAAAATGAAAAAAAAAAATCAAAAAATCACCATTGTCTGAGAATTATTTTGCAAATTATGGTAGGAAAAGTAAGTATGTGTTTGTGTGGCAATATGAGAGAGTGTCTTATTCGGCAATAACGGACATGCCGCTTAGTTTGCAAGACAGAGGTCAAAGTTTT
This sequence comes from Melanogrammus aeglefinus, assembly GCA_900291075.1. Classification (NCBI taxonomy): domain Eukaryota; kingdom Metazoa; phylum Chordata; class Actinopteri; order Gadiformes; family Gadidae; genus Melanogrammus; species Melanogrammus aeglefinus. The sequence goes on along the minus strand of OLKM01002291.1, from coordinate 73,422 downwards.
CTGTTAACGTCTTTACACGAGGTTTTCACACATCCTGCTGCTGGTGTTTATTTTGGCCATCCTCCATGCCATCTCCTCTAGAGCAGTGATGTTTTTCCCGCGCTGGAGGAAACACAGCAGACATTCAACTCCCTCCTAAATTTTCTATGGGTGCAGATCTGAGACTGCTAGCCACCCAGGACCTGAAATCCTTCTTACGAAACCACTCCTTCGTTGCCCAGACGTGTGATTGGCTCATGTCAGCTGAAGACCTTGCACTTTTCAGTCAGGCCCTGTGATGAAGATTTCATCAAAATCTCTACGATTAACATGCCCATTCATTCTTCCGTCAACACGGCATCAGACGATCCTTGTCCCTTGGCAGGAAAAAAAAACCACCCCAAAGGCCATGATGTTTCCACCCATTGCTTCACTGAGGTTGGTGTCTCTAGATGCAACTCGAGTATTCTATCTCCTCCAAACACGACGATTGAGTTTTACCAAAAAAGTTATATTGTTTCATCGACCATATGAACATTCTCCCAATTCCTGTTAATGGATCATCCCAAAATCTCTCTACAAACTTCAAACGTGGCCCGGACATGCACTGCTTAGCAGGACATGTCTTGCAACTGCAGATTTGAGTCCCTGGCGCGTAAGTGTGTTTATCCTAATGTAGCCTCTTTACTTTGGTCCCAAGCTCTCTGGAAGGTCAGTTCACTAGTCCGCCCGTGTGTTAGGATTTTTGGCACCATTCTTTTTCATTGACCCCACAGGCGTAGAGATCTTGCTGGTAGCCCCAGACGATAGGAGATTATCAGGTCTGATGTCTCCATTCCGAATAATTCCGTCCCAACAGTTTATTTCTCACACCAAACTGCTACCTGCTTGCAGATTCAGACTTCCCGCCTGGTGCAGGTCTACAATTGTGTTCTGGTTCCTTTGACAGCTCTTTGTCTGGCCATAGTGGAGTTTGGCTAGTGTGACTTAGTTGTGAGAGATGGTGTCTGTTTTATGATAAAGTTCAACAGGTGCCATTAATACAGGTAACGAGTGGAGGAACAGAGAGCCTCTTAAGGAGAAGTTAAGGTCCTGTGCACCAGAAAATCTTGAGTGGTGACCAAATATTGTTTTCAACCATAATTTGCAAATAAAATCTTAAAAATCTGACAATGTGATTTTCTGGATTTTTCATTTTGTCTCTCGATCATAGTGAGGTTTACTATGGTGAAAATTACAGCCTCTCTCGTCTTTTTAAGCGGGAGAACTTGCACATCGGGTGGCTGACTAAATACTTTTTTGCCTAACTGTATATATGTGTGTGTTATATGTGTGCGTGTGTGTGTATATATGTGTGTGTTTGTATATATGTGTGTCTATATATATATATATATAGTATTAAATGTATAATTGTAAACATACTATACAAATCTACATTAGGATTATAAATCAATAAAAATTATGTACAAAGTGTAATTAAAGTACATCAAATTATAAAAATAGACATGTGTATATATATATGTAGATATTGTAGAAATATATTATAAAATATATAGTATTTTAGTTGTAGCGCCCTAATATGATTCAATATCAAATATGGGTCATAATAAAGACATTTTATATATGTAATATAAAAAGCTGAGAACACAGGTAGTTATTAATATAAATATTTATTGTGCTCTTCTTTTTTGTTTTGTATTATCAATGTTAAATTGTATTTGAAGTCTGACAATAAATGCAACAATAGTTCGATATATTCGGTCTGGCGAGTGCGTGGTTTAGTCCAGTGTGATGTGTTAGATGGATTTTAGAGTTATAAGCTAATGTGATAAGATATACTTTTTGAGAAATGAAAAGTTCATCTGAGTCCAGAAGAAACATTTACTGATTAGTAGTATATATCAGTGCGAGTTAAATGTCCATGTGTTCTAAAGATATGTTTCTTTGAACACAAACAAAACAAAAGAGGAAACAAACAAACAAAAGAGGAAACAAACAAACAAGAAAGAGGAAAAATTTCCTACCTTAAATGAACATGGAATATCAATATGATGTTTAGGGTTCATCGAACTGAGCCATCCACCGCCAAATTTGCTCACTGTTTGTATGAATTTTCCATATGGTGTGTATGCATAGGCAGGTGCTGACCCATCAAGATGGTGTCACACAATTTTACCTGGTGCCAAATTTTGTACCGGGTTACGTAATCCATTCCAAACCTGCCTAGCAACAGATGATCTCGCGGCGATCGCGTCGAATGACGTAGGAAGGTTCGCGAACATTCTCGATATCGTTCACGCAGCGCGACAAGACAGATAACACTTATTTTACAAATTACATTTATTAGCGTTCCTAATTACATTTATTAGCGTTCCTAACTTTATATTTGTATTGGATTTTATTGTTTAATCGCATTTAGCTAGTAAACTGAGTGCATAAAGCAGGTTTCAAAAAACATTCACGCTCATGTTGCCAAAGACGAAATGACAAAATACAGATAACGGATCGCTAGATAACACTTGTTTTTACTTTATATTTGTATTGCATTTGATTGTTTAATCGAATTTAGCTAGTAAACTGGGTGTATCATAGTCTAGCTAGCTTGTGTTAATTTAATTTAGATAATAGATTATAGGTAATAGTTAGGCCTAGATAGATAATAGATGGGTAGATAGGTGAGCAGGCATTTACAAACTGGTAAATGTTCGTTTTATTATTATTGACGTTATCCCCATAACATGAAGATATTACTCTTTAAGGAAATAAATAAATACATTTATAATATGAATAAATAAGTTTATAATATATGTATAGGAAAGTAGATAACTTAAAATAATATCCTTGATATAGTTTTTTGGACTAAATCTTAAGGTAAAGGTGAAAATGAAAACAAAGCAAGCACAGTATTGGGAAATATATTTATTTAACAAAGTGGCAGATATTTTATTTTTTAACACTGTTTGCACTATTGTCCACTGCACTAACACAACACTGACACTACCTTACACATAGCATCACTTAACCCATTCAATCTCACTCTCATTTCAATTAATCTAACACCAGGCCACATATGAATAACATTTAATTATTTGCCTCAGATATACAACTAACTTACAACAATCTTATATGTAATTATCATGCTTCAATATAAAATGAAAAAGGTGATAATGCAGTTTCTTGATGCATGTAATTTATAAGCACTGAGTGACAGGTCTAGCTTGTTCCAGGTTCAAGTTGATGCAACACACTTCCAGAAGATGCTGATTCTTGATGTCCCTGGCGTTCTTTGGCCTCTGCATGGTAAACTCTTCCTGTCACAATGTCTTTACAGACCTTTAGAGAAGGTTTTTTTTTTTTTTTTAAGGCTGACGCAACTAAACTCAACTGTATTTATAGAACACGTTTAAAAACAACAACCGTTGACCAAAGTGCTGTACAATCAAAAATAGAAAAAGCGTTAAACATTTATTATTGCGTTAAATATACAATATCCATAACATACGAACAGCAATATTGACAGTAGAACCATTAAGGAAAATCTGAATATTAACAAGAATCAAATAAGTCTCCAGCAAAGAGACTCATACCTACCAGTCCTACAAAGGAAGAAGACTGTGCAGAATAGTTAGAATATGATTTGACAATTTGGACAAATGTATTCATAAATATTCTGTACATGGGAAAGACAGGACTGGTGTGAAAGGGCCTACCACATCTCCTGCATGGGACCAGAGGTGCTTTTCTTTGCCCGATGGCCCGTCTGCAGAGGCAGTGCACATCCACATCAATGGCGAATGGCTCGGCAGTGGGGGACCTCATGGCTCTAGGGAAAAGTTGCACTTCTCCAGCCTGAAAACAGGCAAAGAGGTGACTGCGCATTTGTCCTTGATAGTATTGGACTATGGTGGGACCCCCACCGCTGCAGAGAGCAAAACTGTTGGCAATAGCAAACAGTCCAAAATCTGATCCACCTGCCTGCTGCTGTATGTCAGGCCACTGCAGTCGGACACTCTTCCCTGGAAAAGCAAGCAGACCTGTGACCTGTTCAATGAAGACCTCTGTCCTGGTGTGTCCTAGGGAGTCAAAAATGTTTACTGAACCTCCCTGGTAGCCAATGTCACTTACCGTAACCCAGTGATTTGCAGAAACATTGAGTCTCTGTACAAACCCTTGTGCTGGCTCGGTCAAAGTGGACAGCAAGGCTAGGGAGGTGGTGGCGTACAGCCTGTTGATGTTGGGGTATTTAGCCTTAAGCAGGGCCTGAGCATGGTCCATAGCATGGACATCCAACCAAGTACTTGGGTTGCTGAGCATGGCCCTGAAGTCCTCCACCCTTTTGCTCAGTGAAGCTGGATAAGCCTGGCCTGGCTGGACACTAGTGATGACAACATCACAGACCTGAAACCAAAAAAACAAACATTGCACTCATTTAGCAACAATGTGAGCATGTAATAGAGCAACCAAAGTATTTATTAAGTGAAATGAAGACTGACTGAAATATTTACCTCTAGTGGGTCCTCCTCCAACTCTGAATCTGCTGACTCAGATAGATTGAACCTAGTCTCCTTGGTGGACCAGGCAGCCTGGGATCCTAAAGGGGAAAGAAGCACCTTATGAAAAAGCTTCATAATCAGTTCTCAGTAGTCTATTAGTAGTCTATAGTCTAGATTTTAATCATTCAATTAACATACTTCTCCGCACAGGTTTCACTGAAGCATAGGGTGTCCTGGTCTTCAATGGCTTTCCATCCAAGGTCTCCAGCTGCACAAGGTTATTGTCGAAAAATGTCCATCATAGCCTGTGGAACATCCAAAGAAGCTGAAATCATTTTCCAGCCCCCCCCCCCCCCCCCCCCCCAAAAAAAAACAAAAACTTTTCTGTCGGTTGTAACAACATTCTGCATTCACAGTATGTGGCTACGCTGCAAATGTTGCTATGATTTACACACCTGTGATGTGCAGTTGCAGTCTTTGTCCTTGATGGGCCTGGGCCTCCACCCACTTGGTGAAGAAGTCAGTTGCTCTCAGACAGAAGCGATTCCCATACTTTGAGGCTCTGAATGGTCCAATTAGGTCAACACATAGGGACAGACATAAACACATGGCCACAGGCCATGACGTTAGAGAGATAGAAAAGGCAATACAGTACTTTAAGAAAATAATACAAATTAAACTATGACTTTGAGAGGTTGTAGTCATTTCACAGAACCCAAAAGCAAGATATCTCACCAATCATATGCCATGGTGACTTTGGTTTGATGGGCTTCAACTCTGGTGCCTCACTTGCTCAAACCTCTGGCATGACATACAGGTTTTCACCTTGACAACACAAGGAAATGAAACACAACAGATTTAATAATATGCTCTAGAGTAGAGGCGTAGTTTTTCTTTTCGTGTCACAGTAGTTTAATGAACAATTGCTTATATAAGGCAATCACTATAAATTATTCTTTAAATCTCATGTGCCTCAGCGTATCACAGGAAATATTAGAGCTCATCTGGATCAAACACAACTTCAACAAATTGGTTCCTTCCAGTAGAAGCGTTGGTTGATCTTGTCCAGCATCCTCTTGACTCCAAAGTGGCCAGCATGGACTTCTGTCAGCACCTCAACCTTCTCTTTCTCAGTGAGGATCACCCTTCTCATTGAATCACCTTTCTCCCCAAGGTAGTAAATACAATCCCCTAAAGAGGGAGAGAACATACATCAGCACTGCATCAGCTGTAGATTGCTTATAACTCAATTCACTTTCCTTTGCAGGGCCTACTAATTTGTTAAAATGGAAGATGAATTAAGATGGACTGCATAAATGTTATTTATTTAATTCAGGAATACCTTTAAGAGTGATTTTTTTTTGGTATCCCTCCGGATCTGCCGTTTCTCCGTGAGAGAGCAACACCGGCTTCATACATCTGACACGACAGATACAACAAAATAGAATTAAATGACACCATTTTCAATCAACAACAAAAACATATACACCTACCGACCACCTATCTAGATATCTAGCCAATCTCGCTATCTAGCCTACCTAGCTATCTACCTAAATTAAATTAACACAAGCTAGCTAGCTAGACTACGAGAACGTTAAACACTCGGTTTACTACACTCAGGTTACAAACTAAATGCGATTAAACAATTAAGTTAGGAACGCTAATAAATGTAATTAGGAACGCTTATAAATGTAACAAATTTGGCACCCGGTACAAATTTGGTGTGACAATGGCAGCTGTCACACAAGATTTGTACCGGGTGCCAAATTTGTACCGGGTAACGTAATCCATTCCAAACCTGCCTAGCAACAGATGATCGCGGACGATCGCGTCGAATGACGTAGGACGGTTCGCGAACATTCTCGTTATCGTTCACGGAGCGCGACAAGACAGATAACACATTACATTTATTAGCGTTCCTAACTTTATATTTGTATTGGATTTAATTGTTTAATCGCATTTAGCTAGTAAACTGAGTGTATAAAGCAGGTTTCAAAAAACATTCGCGCTCATGTTGCCAAAGACGAAATAACATAATACAGATAGATCGCTAGATAACACTTGTTTTTACTTCATATAGTAAACTGGGTGTTTAAAGTGTATCATAGTCCAGCTAATTTAGATAATAGATAGATTATAGGTATAGATAGCAAAATAATAGATGGGTAAATAGGTGAGCAGGCATTTACTAACTGGTAAATGTTGTTTTATTATTATTGACGTTATCCCCATAACATGAAGCTATTACTGTTTAAGGAAATAAATAAATACATTGATAATATCAATAAATAAGTTTATAATATATGTTAAACACTCGGTTTACTACACTCAGGTTACTAGCTAAATGCGATTAAACAATTAAATCCAATACAAATATAAAGTTAGGAACGCTAATAAATGTAATGTGTTATCTGTCTTGTCGCACTCCGTGAACGATATCGAGAATGTTTGCGAACCTTCCTACGTCATTCGACGCGATCGTCCGCGATCATCTGTTGCTAGGCAGGTTTGGAATGGATTACATAATCAGGTACAAATTTGGCACCCGGTACAAATTTGGTGTGACACCACCGCGGTGGCCGTCAGCCGACCGTTGTTCTGTCGATTTCTCCTACCCGTCGAGAACTGATACTCTGATACAGATTTCCCAATTTTCATTTCCACGCCCATAAATTTTTGCTGCTCTTCAGTCTTCGCTGCTGTTAACGGTGAGTCCGAGCGATAAATATAACAAGACTGATTTTCATTCCTTTTGGGATACTACTCTTGATAATTACTTCCATGTTCACCAAAAAAAATACTAGCACTATATTTGATGTAATTCATTACATGTTCAGCCATCTCTAAATTCTACCTACTGGTGTGAAGAATACATTTTAAATGTCCAAAATCAATTCACAATTTTTGTTTTCCTCCTTCTTAAAAAGATTTATTAATAACAACTTTGCTTCTTTGTAGCGATGGAAGAAAAGTGGGGAAGAGTTTTATAACTACCTTTCTGAGGGAATATACCTTCCTGGGTATAATAAGTCACAAAGACTGAACCTCAGAAGGTACAGTCAAAAATTCACAGTCAAGGTGGAGTATCTGAAATGCATTCAAATGTAGCTGTTACGATACATAGATTCGGTCTGTAATGATGATTTTACTGGAAAGGCATGAGTGTTCACATTGATAGCTGGGTATGTTCTGTGAAGTTTCTATTGTGTTTTATGTTATTTGTTAATTATTTTAACTTTTATGAAGGCTAAACAAATGTTAATTGTTTAAGGTGCTGGAATGTGACAAGTGCCATAAAGTCACATGACCATAAAGTAGCATTTTTTGATAGAGCAGCGTCAATCGATAGACAAACCTATTGGTTTATGCTGCGGTAGCAATTTTCGACAAAGCAGCAGAAATCGACAGAACACCGGAGCTCAACATTGCCGTGACGTTTCTAGTGTTCTATATACGTATATCTATGGCCGAGCCGATCGGGTCATATTATGGATCTGGGGCCGGATTCACAAATGGACTTCCTTTAAACACAGTCCTACCGGTAATGCTTGTTAAACTGTCTTTTTGAATGAACTCCGGGTTTGCAAACCAAGTTGTTTGTGCTTCTTTTTTTGAGTAGGGACCCTAGTCGTGCTACTGCAGAGGTTTGGTGCTATTTTTTTTAACAATATTAGTTGTTCAAAAATCCAGATTTGGAAGCGAAACTCAATGCCACAAGCCAATAACAGGGACGTGAAACATTGCACCGGGCAAACTATAGCCTAGGCCTACTCAATGAAAAAGGTATCTGGAGGGCTTATTTGATGGGTTTTCAGGCCAAAACAAAGCACCGGAATTACACTTTAAGGAGAAAGTGATACTTTCGGTGGTATATTGTAATGCAGTGTGTGTATTATTTGTTTTAGCATGCATTGTGATGATTTTGGAATAATTTTATTAACTAATGAAAGGTTTATTATTATTTTTGTGTGCATGCTAACTAGCTTAAAAGTTTGTTATGCTATCACAGTAATGTTACTGGTAAATGCATTTTATTTTGTTTTCATACATGCAGAGCCTGTAAAGATCACCACCACCACGCTTTATGAAGACATTTTGTCTGTTGTCTTCTGTTTCCAGTTATGCTCCAAAGTGTAATATATAAATATCAATCTTGTATTTCAGTTTATATTAATGCTATATATATGATTACTGTATGTATTTGTTTTGTAATGTTTAAGAAATAATTGTGTCTTTCACCACGCTTTATAAAGACATTTTGTCTGTTGTCTTTCTTTTTCCAGGCCTTCTTTAAAAATTAAGAAGATAAAAAGCACGTCGTTGTCCATCAGTTATTCACTAAATTACCACCGTTACACAAGTGCTCGGACCCCTAATAAAGTAGGTATTCCAAAAGAACCAAAGGTCTTCCATGCTACAGGGGGCGCTGCGGAGGACGGACGGCTAGAACCTCCTCTTGATTCCTTTGTCGGGGTACCGGCTGTTGTGTTCTGCATTTTGAATCCTCTTATGCACGTCCAGGAGTCTTAACCTTCCTAACTACTGGACCTCCCGTGTGCTTAACAGGTTGGTAACCTGCTGGTTTCTAGGCGGCAGTGAGGTAGCAACATGTTGTGTTAGCATGTTTAGCTCGCAGCTTAACGACCACTGGTTTTATGAACTTCAAGCGTTGAAATGCGTTAACACCCCGGTCCCATTAGGTACATAATGTGTTTGAATCTCTAAGTCCTGTCTCCTTTCAGTAACTCTGTAATATGATTATAATTAATACGAGCTGAATGTCACTGCATTTCTCAACATGTTACAGGTATTCAGCAGGGGCCTCATTACAGAAACGTCCTAACTCTGAAATCCTATCCTAGAGATAGGAAGGCATTTAGGGGTTTTGATATTACAGAAGCAGGTTTCCTAACTTAACTTAGGAAGAAATCCTATCATATCTTAAGATAGGAATTTAGCCATTACAGAACTATCCTAAGTTAGGAATTTCTTCTAAGTTAGGTGGCCATACACCCTGTCCTAAATTCAAAATAATGTCAATAAAGAAGAAAATGGTAGCAGCACTGCTAGTAGGTCTGTATGACAATGAAGACGAGGAACATCACAACAGAAATGTGATGTCTGAAAGGCTATCGAGACCACATGATTTGTAACATTTGTATTTTAATTTCGTTTTATCGCCTGCAAAGACATTTAATTTGGAATTTGGTGGAAGAATTACTTAATTACTACCTCTTGTTCTCTGTACCAATACCCGCCCTGACCGTAGTACTAGTGCTACTAGCTTGCCGTCATGAACAAACATCCACAACAGTCTCTGTTAACGTTAAAAGTAACTCATTCTATCAATCTCATGCACACTCTTGAGTGCAGAAGCAGACATAACCTGACGATTGCCGATCGAAAAATCTTAGTTAGAATTACCAAAGATAAGATAGGATGCCAAAAATAAGATAGGAAATGGCCAACAGGTTAGGGACTGCCTCTGTAATAGGAAATTAGGATTTTTCCTATTTTTGAGTCCCTAATTTAAGTTAATTTTTTTCTGTAATGAGGCCACGGACTCTGGAATACCTTGTTAGGATCTTAAAGAACATTGTAAAGACATTGTAAAGGGGACATATTATGAAAACAACACTTTTCCTGGGATTTGGGGTGTTGTTTTGAGTCTGGTGCTCCCACACGCATACAAACTTTGAAAAAAGTCTGTAGGCTACATGATTTGAGATATGCAATGCATTTCTGAAAGTACCCCGCCTACAGTTACCAAACGAGCGAGTCAGTTTCGGCACAGTTGAATATTACCTCCCAATTCCCCACTCCCCTCCAATCAGAGCATAGCTAATATTTTGTGGTCCAGCGAACGAGCAGCTCCAGTGGGGGGAACTCGGCGGCATCCCTTCAGCTCAGCTCCGGGAGCACAATCCCTTTCTCTGCCGGACTGCCGCCGAGTCCACACACTGCCACCGAAGCTTTCCGGCTGCTCCGGCGGGTGTACTCCGGGAGCTGAACGGCAGCTCCGGCGCGGGGAGCTCGGCGGCAGTCCGGCAGCTCCGGCGCGGGGAGCTCGGCGGAAAGTCCGGCAGCTCAGCTCCCGGAGTACAATCCCTTTCTCGTCCATGTCGCCGTTCATGGACTTCAGAGAGTCAAGTCCAAAGTTCCTCCCCCCAATTCTTCTCAACCATGGCCGAGATATCCCCCACTACGAGTCTTTATTTGTTGTGGAAGTACCAGAGCCGTCAGACGCAGTCTTTATGATTCATAATATCATCCGAGGCGCACATAGCTTTTGGACGTGATATAAGATATAATATATAAAATACCAATATATAATATTATATTACGATATGATGTAGAGCTCCAGGAGTCCACAAACAGAAACAATCACTTCTCCATGCTGTGTTTCAGTCTGACAGCTCATTGGTCAATGGGCGGGAGCTCATGTATATTAAAGCTACAGACACCAGAAACAGCATTCTGAAGGGACTGAAACGGGAATAGCGGTAGGCGAGATTTTTTTTTCCCCTAAAAGCTATTTCCAGCAAACAGCTTCAAAAACATGTTTTCTGGAACTCAAATACTATGTTTACTTGTTGGCAAAACCCCATAATATGTATCCTTTAAACTAGAGCACACTACGGTATGGTAGGATTTATACATTAAACTATACTACAATACATTACAGTATGATATAATTTATACAGATTGTGCAACAGAGACAGACTGTCCTCCATCTGGTTTGGCTTTAAAGAAAGTTTGCTTTTTACAGCCATTCAGAGGCTCACATCAGTTACCAGTAATTATCTCGTAGTGGCTCGTGTTGGAATTTAAATGACAGCAGCAATAAACATGATGCTATCAGTACGTTAGCCCAGGGGATGAGGTGTGTGTTCCCCAGCTGTGAGGTTCTAGCCTGGTCAGACCAGCCCCCAGTGTTCACATTCTGTTTGTTTCTGCCTACAAGGCCCTCCCTAAGATCCACAGTCTACCTGGAGGCCTCCCTGAGTAGGAGGCCTAAGCCCGCCCTGCACCTTAATGACATGGATCTGAGTTCACAGCCTCTTTGGACTAAAGAGTCAGCAGTAGAATATTGAAACATGGCCGCCCTCTACCAGGAGATGGACACAAACCTGCTGATTGGCTGGCAGGAGGAGAGGGTGCAGCTTAGACGAGACGTGTCTCGTTTGCAGGATGAGCTGGCGGAGAGCCACGCAGAGAGAGAGGAGCTGACTTCACGCTCACACGCACTGGACCACCGGGTAACGCACTTGCCCACCACCCAACACATTACCACCCTGTTACACACATTGCCACCCTGGTACACACATTAATACCCTGATACACACATTCACTCTGGTACACACATTAACACCCTGATACACATATTAACACCCTGAAACACACATTGGCACCCTGGTACACACATTAACACACTGTTCCACTGGGAAGCAAGTCTTACCCACAAAATGTTAGACACAGTAACACACTGATACACACATTAACACCCTGATACACACATTAACGCCCTGATACACACATTAACGCCCTGATACACACATTAACTCCCTGATACACATTTTAACACACTGATACACACACTGTTACACGCATTAACTCCCTGGTACACACATTAACACCCTGATACACACATTAACACACTGATACACGCATTAACTCCCTGATACACACTTTAAACACTGATACACATATTAACACACTGTTACAACACATTAAACGCTAATGCACACATTTACACACTGATACACAAAATAACACCCAGATACACACATTTGCACAATGTACCACTGGGGAGCACGTCTTACCCAAACCACTGTTTAGACACTTTAACACCCCTGGCACACATTAACACTGTACCATAGGGCTCATGCTGATATATCTTGCATCTCTCTCTCTGTGTCTCTCTTCCAGTTGGTAAGCTGCCTCGACCCGTCTCTCTCTCTGCGTGGGTCAGGTGAGGAGAAGGATTGGAGGAGAAGAGTGCGAGAGGGGAGGGAGAGAGAGGCACGACAGGCCCTGCTCATCCACAAGCTTCAGAACAAGGTTTTTTCGCCATGGCAACGGGTTAGCCTAGCATGTGGCCAAGCATCCAGGATGTAGTTACCATGGCAACGTGCTTGTTTGTCATGTGGCGGTGGTGCTTCTGTGTGTAGTGTGTTACTTCAGTTGTGTTTGTAGGTGGTGGAGTTCCGAGAGCGATACCAGGAAGTGGAACAGCGTCTCCAGGGAGAGGAGAGGGAGCTGGCCAACAAAGAGGTCAGAGTTCACTCTATATAGATTATAGTAATCTGTATTATAAAGCACTGTATTTGCTATGTAGTATTATGTTGGTAGTATGTTTTCATGTGTGTTATCTATTGGAGAATTTTGGTAGTATTTTTAATGCATTAATTTGGAGTATGTATTTTAGATTCGTCTGCCAGTCTGATGGCAGACCAGCACGGGGCATGTCACTGCTCTCTTCCTATTGGCCTTGACCGCCAATTAGCTGGAGGATCTGTATGCACCTCACACGCCAAACACAACTCGGCCAGAACTACTGAACTGGAATAAAGTGTGTCTGTATCACACCCTGTGTAGACCGGCCACTGTGGAACAATCCTCCTAAAATCCCTTCCTGAAATCTTCATTCTTCGTGTGAATGGCTTTACCTCGGTCGAATATCTCGTACTTAAAGGGGCTGAGTCGGGAGCTGAGCATGCGCAGTTCGGTCACGAAAGTTAACTTTTGCTTGGGCCACGGAAAACTAACACATCCGCCATTCAAAGGGGAGACGAAGCAATCTTGGTCAATCTCACGCGTTTTCCTTGTCATCCAAGCAAAATCTACCAAAATCAAGTATCATACGTTACTGATCAATACTTTATCTATAAACTTTGTAATTTTTACTGTAAAATATGGCTTCTGCAAAGCCTAATTAGCGGAAGGCCGTCTCATCGGGTCCGACCGATGCGGAGTCGCTGATGCGTGTCTGTTGAGGACGACGCAAGCGATGGGAAGAAGCAAGGCACAAGTCGTATTTGGATGGGCAAAGAGTGGTTTTATGTGTCTTTGCCACTTGGCACTAGAAGCTTTCTTCGGACATCAACTATCCATTTCTCTGCTTCCATTATTGAAAACGGTCGTAAAGAGTTTGAATGAAGGATCAGAGTTTGTGTCCGTGTAGTGGTTTACTAAGTCAAGCGTTCGACGCGGGAAATCTCTGAAGTGCGAGGATATGCTAAACTGTATTTTCGACCAAATACGCATGCTCAGTTCCTATGCTAATTAGTTAACAATCGTCACTTCAGCGCATGCCCAGCTGGTGACATAGCCCCTTTAAACAGGAAATTAGGTGTAAGCCCGCCCCCTGGTTTCTGGCCCAGGCTCCGGGCCCCTCCCCCCAAAGGTTCTGCTGCAGCCTAGAAGGACTGCTGGATCCCAGATCTGTGTTAATGTGTGGCATGTGATTAGTAATGTGTTCCTGTATTGTGGTCCATGTTAGCGGAGGCTGCTAGACGCTCACAGCGACTCCCTGGAGAGCACCCTCTTCAGGCTAGAGGAGCAGCAGCAGAGGTAGCACACTTGTTTTGCAAATTTCAATTCTGATCTGAGAAATGTACCAAAGCGACTGAGAAAAACTTAATAGGTGGTATAACGTTCCTAGGGATGTATTCTGTTCAATATCGAACACCTCTGCCTTTTAACAGTCCAAAATCCATGTGCTACAAATCCAACATATAAAAACAATGGTCAAACACAAATATTCACCAGTAGTGTATCCTTAATAACGCAGAACCA